>MJUU01039060.1:45026-60547 GCA_002080025.1 Modiolus philippinarum
TGTTGAATATTATTGTTTTTATTCAATAAGTGTGTGATATCGAGTCAATAACGTTTCAGGGTTTGTAAATGTTATCACTTCAGATATTCATCACTTTGGTTAAATGTTCTCTATCAGTTTTTAAACATCTTTGAGTTTATGGTCTTGCAAACGTTTAGATTTTATCTGCACTGATGAGACAAATTGTCGAAATGCGCATATGCAGAGAATAAATTCACGTAACTTGGGTATTTAGTTATTTTTCAATTACATTTATTAGATAGTTTGGAAATTGCAGTATTATTTTTATATGTTTTTTAGTCCAGTGATTAGTTCAATTATGGTCATATGATCTTGTATATTTCTTAGAGTTGTCAATCTAAGAATTTACTTAACGTATTGACCTCTGCTAAAAATAGACCAGTTTTACATTATCATTAAATATAAGGGGAAAAGACGAATTGACTTTACGTATTGACCTGAGACTAAAATATATTATTAATTAAAAGTTTCTTTTATCAAATTGCAAGATTTCTTAAATATCACTGGTTTGTCTATTTCAAATATAAAAAAAANAATGACACATCATATATATCAATGATGTCATGGTGGAGGCAATAAAATTTCTTGAGATATGAAATTAACATAGGTTGAACAAATCCCTTACTCAAAGCAGCTTTTGGGACAAATGTAAATGTTGTCATATCCATTAAATTGTAAATGTTGTTTCATCAGTCTGTTTGTAAATGTTATCAGATTAATCATATAAAATGGTTTGTAATTGTTGCCACATTAACTACATTCTAAATGTTGTTACATCAATTAGTTCGTAAATGCTGTCAAATCAATTACATCAAATAGTTTAACCTTACCATTTGCTAGGGCCAGTACCAAATTATTCGTTCTCTAGTTCAAATCGTTGTTTAAGTTTGTCGTTTGTCTTGAATTTACATTTTCATGTGACATTCCCTTGTGAATTGAGCATGTTATTATAATTTCCAGCAATCCCAGCTGTTGAATATTATTGTTTTTATTCAATAAGTGTGTGATATCGAGTCAATAACGTTTCAGGGTTTGTAAATGTTATCACTTCAGATATTCATCACTTTGGTTAAATGTTCTTTTTCAGTTTTTAAACATCTTTGAGTTTATGGTCTTCCAAACGTTTAGATTTTATCTGCACTGATGAGACATAAATTGTCGAAATGCGCATATGCAAAGAGTAAATTCACGTAACTTCGGTATTTAGTTATTTTTTACCACTGGGTCGATGCCACTGCTGGTGGACTGTTTGTCCCCGAGGGTATTCACCAGCCAAGTAGTCAGTACTTCGGTGCTGACCCGAAAGCCGATTATTTTTGAAACCTTACAATATCTAAAAATTTTTAAATTTTATTAAAAACTAAGGAGTCTCTCCCTCATGCAAAGCTCTGTCCTTAGCTGATTTTGGCTTTACATTTAGAACACTTTGGTTAAATGTTCTCTATCAGTTTTTTTTTTTTTTTTTTTTTTTCACATTATAAAAAGTTTAATAAACAACATGTTGTTGACAAATCCCCTTGGTGGTACAACGATCCCACCAAGGTTGTTCCCTGTATGTTAGTCACTTAACCAAACCAGGGAACTTGATAAGTGAAAAACGTATTACACAAATGGTTAATATTAAGTCTACATTATACATTTTACAATCAATACAATATTTGTCACAAATACCAAATGCTCAACTGTTATTTTATAAACAATATGTCAGGGCGAGATTAAATACTTTGATAGGTAAGCATGATGTTCCATGCCATGCAAGGACCCCAAGACAGCAGCACGTCTGGCACTAGATTCAAGCTGTCTTGGTATCCTTGCACTGCAAGAACAACATGCCCCTATTAATATTATCGTTAACGCATTTATTTGGTACAATACGGTAATGAATTTAAAACGAACACACCGCTTTACTATAAGTAGGGCACACAATCAATTAAAGATGACAGTCATGGTTCATTTGGACACCACGTGATTTAATTCATCATTACTATGAATGAATACATGTGTATTGTGTATTTATATATATATTCATGGATTACTAAAATTGAAATAGTAAGTAAACATGTACTTTGCTTTAAGATATTACATAGTAATTTAAATAATAACTTGAAAGATACTGATACATAATAGAGCATGTGGTTATACAATCTACAGAAGAATCATGGGTAAAAAAATACATTCATACATTCACATAATACTTGACCTACTCTTTTTTTATTTGAATTTAAAATAAACTTAAGTTCATGATTGATGCTTTTCATTACGCTTTCCTTTGTTATCTTTACTCCCTGATATTTAGCAATATTCCTACTTTTCCAAATAGCCCATTTGACTGTGTTTAATATAGTGTCTACCAATATCATTTTCAAATTTAGCTTGCGCGTTCCTAAAATAATATTTTCAACCGTATTTTCTATGCGATCTATATTTGCAGTCGCACATAAAACATCTATTCTATTGAAAATATTTAACCAAATATCTTTAATTATTTCACAGTGAGCAAAGAGATGCTCTAAGGTTTCAGTCTCATTACAAAAATGGCATTTTCCGTCTGATCTATTCATTTTGAACAAGAGATCCTCAGTGTAAATAATATTATGTATAATTTTCCACTGAAGATCTCTATCAGTTTTTTAACATCTTGGTCTTCCAAACGTTTAGATTTTATCTGCACTGATGAGACATAAATTGTCGAAATGCGCATATGCAGAGAATAAATTCACGTAACTTGGGTATTTAGTTATTTTTCAATTACATTTATTAGATAGTTTGTAAATTGCATTATTATTTTCATATGTTTTTTAGTCCAGTGATTAGTTCAATTATGGTCATATGATCTTGTATATTTCTTAGAGTTGTCAATCTAAGAATTGACTTAACGTATTGACCTCTGCTAAAAATAGACCAGTTTTACATTATCATTAAATATAAGGGAAAAAAGACGAATTGACTTTACTTATTGACCTGAGACTAAAATATATTATTAATTAAAAGTTTCCTTCATCAAATTGCAAGATTTCTTAAATATCACTGGTTTGTCTATTTCAAATATAAAAAAAACAAGCGTAAATTCAGTTCTATGAATCTATTTGAAAATATGGATGCAAAAAATCGAATAAGCAAGCATATCATATAGAATTGAGATTTATTAACATAAGTCTCTATAAAAATTCTTAAATTTGGAAAATAATAAAATCATTACAGCCTATTGAATTCGGTCAATGGAGAAATTTATTGACATGAGAAAGGTATATTGACACTCGGACTACGTCCTCGCTCAATATATCTGTCTCATATCAATATATGTCTGCATTGACCTCATTAATAGGCTATAATGATTAGTTGATATGTTGTCACATCAATTACATTAGATAGTTTGCAAAACTCAAAACACTCAATTACATTAAAATAGTTTGCAAATAGTGACACATTAATTACATTGATTAGTTGATATGTTGTCACATTAATAACATTAAATAGTTCGTATATGTTGTCAAATCAATTACATTCAATAGTATGTAAATGTTGTCAAATCAATTACATTAAATAGTTTGTAAATGTTGTCACACAAATTCGATTAAGTTGTTTGTAACGTTGCAGCATGAATTTGTTTGTAAATGTTTCCATATCAATTAGTTTGAAAGTGTCGTCACACCAATTTAATTATGTTGTTAGTAAAAGTTGTATGCCAATTCCATTGAACGATTTGTCACATCGATTACATATACCCGTTAGGAATTGTTGTCACGTCAGTCATATTAAGCGGTCTGTAAATATCACGTCAGTAACAAAAGTTACTTAGTCAGGGATTTGTTCAGTCTTTGTTACTTTCATCCCTTCAGCAATTCTATGGCAGTCACCATGACGTCATTGACAGATATGACGTGTCTGCGTCCCAAATGAAACGAACATTTTCAGCTAGATTTAATGTATACGCGGATTTGGCATAACCGGATTCGACTCAACCCTGGATTGCCTAATTGATAGCGTGACTGGTGCCGCTGACGGAGCATGACATGCTTACCTTTCCTGAGCACTCTTAAGTTTTCATGGATGTTCACACTATGAGTGACTTAGTTCTCTATATATGTCGTGTTTTTATTTTTTCTTGCATTGTGACTGTCTCACGTCCTTGTTTTGTCTTTGTTTTTCTCTGTTGCCGTTTTTGCCATGTCTTTAAACTTCGATTCTTGTGCTCTTCCCTTCCCTTGTTCTTTCGGTATTCTACTGCCGTTGTTACAATAATGTTTTGTAAATGTTGTCACATCAATCACATTGTATTTTGTTATTACCATGTTTAGTTTTATATACGACACCCATCACACTGTTTATTAGGAAATTCAGGGTTGAGTAGAAAATGGTAATGTTAAGGTAGATCGACACTTATACACGGCGTATTCGATTGGAGCATTTGCGAAACACGAGTCAGATTCGGAATTGACTTGATTTTCAAGCCGTAATATTCTTCTATTGACCTTTTCATTGTGACATCATAATAGACTGACATACACGTTCCCGCAAATTACCTCCCTTTCCCGAATATTGTCAATTTCGTTAACTATGAAGATATCTTTCTTAATCAAACGGTGACATATAGATTTTTTCAGCTCAACATATATCTGTGAAATATAATTTTTTTTTTGAATTCTACCTGATAATTATCTCATATGAAAGCTAAACAATAAGCATGTTCTTACAGTCCCCTGTGTATTCTTTGTAAATATTGCTGATTTTCAAAGCCTGATAACAGGAAAAAAAAAGATCAGTGACATATCATTTTTATTTCATTTTTTGGACAATTAGACTAAGACCCACAAAATATCTTAAAATAAAAAGAAATCTGTCTGATATTTTTATTAGGATCGATTTACCTTAAATGAGAAATCTAGCTGAAAATGTCAGTATTTATTCATCCTCGCTCAGCAGCTTTTTAGTCAGCTTTGGCTCTGTTTTTTAAACAAGTCACTGTAAATAGCTGCATGCACAACAGTAACTAATTAACTGTGTAATGTGTATATTACTTGCGCACAAGAGATAGATATACTGCTACCTAGAAAGGGAAGTTCTCTATTAGGATGTTAAAATTATCACGTTTGCCATTAAGCTTGTTTCAAATGACCATATCAGTAAATTTAAAACAAAAAGATCTAAGCTAAAAAATACGAATTAATAGTGTCTTTAATTTTTAGCTCATTTTGATAAATCTGATTCAAATGTTGATTATTTTGGACTATTTTCAAGAATGAAGGTCGTTTAGCGGAAGCTGAAATTAAAGGACTGGGCAAAAAGGTTTTGTTTTCTCTGTGTTAACCCTTATAAAAACTTGATACCATACGAGGAAATTAATAATTTAGTTCAGAACTGTGTACAATTAGTTCCAATTGGAATCCCTATAGTCTGTTTGAATTCGACAAAAATAGTGTCTTTCACAAATTCCGACATTTTGATTACGTCATCTTTGGTGATCTTCTTGTTTTACTCATTGTGAGCCAAAAATATTTTACCTTTTCCTACAACTAAAATTTTGTCACAAGGTTCGAATAATCATGAAACTTTTATAAATCATATGTATTTCACGAAAGAATATGGAGTAAATGAACATGAGACCATAACACATATGTTAACTCCAGCTGCAATAATTTTAATGAGCTGTATGGCCATTTCGGAAATTTATTCCTCATCAGCAGCACTAGAACCCAAAACAAAGGAAATCCGTAATTTCAAAAAATGTTAAAATGCATAAAACCAAACGAAATCCGAATAATAAGTAAATATCAAATAAAATATAGCTAAGGACAAAACTACGATGGTGGGAGTTAATCCTACGGTTTTAGAATTTACATAAATTTAGATAATAGTAATTGAACAATGTGTACACATGAGATATTATCTCATGTACAAGTACACCATATCTAAGAAAAATAAAGAGCATACATCTCTACCACGGGGAATTGTTTTACTATATATGTGTACTATTACCTGCTGTTGACCGTATGAGACAATTTGTGAAGTCGTGAACACTGTAGAGTATTTTTCCGCCAACCTTTTTACTGCAGAAGTATATTATATACTTTGTTAAGTTTGTAATAACTGTATTGTAGAATGCATTTTCTGCTTGCTTTCTGACATATTCAATTTTCAACACATGAAGCACTTTAGAGTTGTTTTTCGCCAAACTTTAACGTGCAGTGGTGATGGATACCGATTTGATATTATGACGTAAGGCTTCTTATAAGATACCCGCCGTGTTGAACATGTCAACTCCGGTAGTAAAGTCAAATCCGATAGAGTAAAAACAAACTTTAGCTCTACAGGGAAAGATCTGTTTTCATCTGCGAAACAGATTTCCCGTAACGATCGACAAGATCGTGATGTCGGCCGTAAAACTTCTGTAGTGATGACTTTAAGTTTTTGGTAACGTACCCTTGCTTAAGTAGTCTATTTGTAAGCAACTGAGCTCTATCAAGGAAGTCGCTGTATCGACCACAAGCCCTTGAAAAGCGAATGAGTTGTGAGATGTAAACTCCGTTTAGATGTAAACTGAATTTAGTCCTTATGGAAGACGATATAGTTCCATTGTAGTGTTTATTTTGTTACATATTCAAAGTGTTGGCAGCTGAATCTTATTTAATTGGAAAGTATATATGGTGAGGCTTCTTTTTAGACTAAATTGATATCATTTTGCCAAGAAATAAAAAGTTATTAAGCATGGGTGACAGAGGATATTTTCTGTTAAATTTAAGCAGGGAGTACCGATCCTTGTGTTGTTCACTGCTGGGAACCAGTTCTTTCTTATATACAATTTAAGAGAGGGGTGGATTTTCTCATGAGAGTTTCTTGAAAGATGCCCTTTTAAGTTGAGACACGTGTCACTTCCTATGAATTTTAAACAAAATTTCTATAAAACATGCACAATTTAACATGAGGGTCTATGCGATTAGTGAAGGAAAGATAACAGGAAACACTTACAATGTCGAAAATTACAATCACATGCCACAGTCCATCAGGGAACTGCACAAGAAAAACAATAGAATGACAAAAGACAAACATAACCCTACCGCAATTTTTGTGCCTGTCCCAAGTCAGGAATATGTTGGTCATTGGCTTGTCCTGGTCTTCTTATAAAATTTTAGTTTCTTAATATTTAGGTTATTGGATGTGGTTTGTTTCTATTGATTTATTAACCTTTTACTCTTTAGGGGCCATTTAGGGTTACTATATGGTGTGCAGTTCCTCACTGTGTTGAAGACCTTACGGTGACCCTAGAAGCTTTGTTTTTGGTAGTTTTAACCTGGAGATGGGATCTTGTCTCCTTGACATTAACCCCAATTCCTTTCTTTTTCATAGACAACGATAGGAACTCGGGATAGCTGGACTTGGTACCGGCACTAGCAACAGCTAGGATGTAACCGGTTTATGGGTACCCGAACCTCCACTTTCTCTATCTCGTTTCCCTATAGTATAATAAACATACAAATAAAACCCAATACAGGTAGACAAAGACTACAATCTTGAAAAGGAAAGAATAAGACAAAAAGTAATTTACAAAGATAAGCCAAGGAGTGCTCGCCGCTAAACTGACGGCTAGATCAAGGAGCCTATTCTGCTGGTAAAATAATGTCGCACTACGGAATTAAAATCAAATTCAAAACTTCCCGAAGAGTTTGGTAAAGAATCATCATGGATTTTAGTAGATATCGGCAGTATCAGTGAAAGGCAAGTATAACTATCAAATCTTCAGGTCATTGGATCCCAAAGCCAATTTAACGGAATCGTGAAGAATATCCGGTCAATATCCCTATTACGTTAAAAATGTAAGTAACGCCCCAGTTTCTCTGGATTTTTTTAAATCAGTTTTGACATTTTTTAACAACTTTTTCTAAACAAGAGGCTCTCAAGAGCCTGTATCGCTCACCTGGGCCACGGCTGACAAATGCAGTTAAAATAGTCCAAATGTTTTAAGGGCATTATTTTCAAATTTGTTAATAGACATTGATGTTATATCATCATAAGTTAAACTATGTTCCAGACTAGCAGCTATTTTGGATAGGGGTGCAGTTCTACTGTCACCTTTCTTGAAGGGGCCATCTAAGGACCATTGAGTTTAATTTTGGTTCAAATTGGCTAAATATTTTCAGAGGTGAAGATCTTTGAAAGTGTTTTCCCATAGGGCCCAATGTTAAAACTATGATCCCCGCTGGTGGCCATCTTGGATATAGCGCGGATCTGAAAATCAAGTTTTTTGCAGGGGACCATCTAAGGACCATTGTGACCAAGTTTGGTTTCAATTGGCCCAGTAGTTTCAGTGGAGAAGATCTTTAAAAGTGTTTTCCCTTAAGGTCTAATGTTAAAACTATGATCCCCGCTGGCGGCCATCTTGGATATAGCGCGGATCTGAAAAACAACTTTTTTGCAGGGGTACATCTAAGGACTATTGTGGCCAAGTTTGGTTTTGATTGGCCCAGTAGTTTCAGAGAAGAATACATTTGAATGAAAAGTTTACGCCGAACGGACGACGGACGGACGGACGGACGGACGGACGACGGACGAAAAGTGATGGCAAAAGCTCACCCTGGCTATAGCCAGGTGAGCTAAAAACGAGGGTGAGAAATGCCCTTAGTAATAAACTGTTTGCGAGTCGCATTATATTTAGATATTAAATGTTCATATCTTCTATAAAACTTCTTAAAAAGTTTATCAATCTATGAAATTAGTAACCTTGTTGTAAAAGTTTGGATGTGAAAGTAATGTCTCCATCAAGAAAAGGGAAATTAGTAATAGTGAAATCGAAATCATCCCTTTTATCATAAGTTTTAGTTTTAATTATGATAGTTAGATCTAGAAATGAGTAGTATTTAGAGTCATTGTTTGCTCTATTAAATTTCAGTTCTCGTTGAAAATTGAAGTAACTTGATCACTGTTTTGTATGGTTCCATCCGTTAGTTTTTTCATAAAGTCCAAAAGATTTGCAATGAGAGGTGTATAGTTTGTACCCATGGGAATTCCAATGACCTGTTGATAAACGATGTTGGCAAAACGAACAACAATGTTGTGTAGTAAAACATTCACTGCCTAATTATGTCATCGCAAGTCCAGGAACAATGATTTTTGTAATTGATGTTAGAGAAGAAATGTGGACAAGAAAATTTGAAAGACCATTTAATAAGTTGTCCCAATTTAGATTTAATCAATTTATATGGAAGGGTATTATAAAGTGTAGAAAATCATAACTGTCAATAGACGAAACTGGTCTTTTTATTGATTTTAGTTTATCTAAAACCTCAAAGTAATTTTTTACACCCCGAAGTAATTTACATCAGAGTTTTTTTTCACAGTATTTGATAACTACTTCCGATGTAATTTACATCAGAGTTTTTTTTTCACAGTATTTGATAAGTAACTCTTTGATACAGGTGAATGCGCTGGTAAAATGTGGTAGAACAGGTACTCGATGCCGAAATAAAACGATGTGTGTAGGGATATTTTTGAAGCTTAGAAACCCAGTACATATTAGGTAATGTGTAATCTTTAGGTGGAACTTGGAGCACATCTGTATCGCTGTAGTGCTGTATGGTTAATGTTTTTTCGTCAAAATTAGTACTGTCGAAAGTGTTAGACTTTGCCAATTCATTTTGTTGGACATCAATATATTATTTGTTTCAAGTAATAGTAACGTTGTTGGAGGCTTTATCGACTGGCACAAACACATATTTATTGCTAAGATCTCTTGATTTTTTAACTTAATTCTGTTTACAGAGAGCTTAGTCGGTGACTCTTTATAATTATCTTTATAAAAATTTAATACGTTTGTGACTTTTGTAATAATTCTATCTTCGAACATATTGAGTGCGTGTTTGTCTGCACTTTCTCATTTGCACCATTTTCAACATTAATTGGTAACTGCGTCTTTAATAATATCAAAACATGCTTGCCAGTTTATTTTCGAAGGTGGGCGATATTTAGGCCCTTTGTAAAGACTTTTCTAACTCTTTATCATCGATAATGTTCAAGTTCCCCGTTGATACATGTCCGCATTGATCATAGCGATATGGCGACGTGGAACAGTCTCAGCTGCAGGGGTAGATCTTCTCGAAATAAGCATCACAGGTTATGGAAAAGTATTTGAAAAAATACTTCTAGTAGGCGTTTTGTAAGAGAAGAAAATGACGGGCATGTCCTGGTTGTCAAAATAAACGGGAACAAGTTTTTGAATATCTAGGTCCTGAAAAATGCCTGCGAAGTCGATTAAATCAATTCCTTTATTTATATATTTTAACCCTTCCGCTGGTTTTTGCTAGTGCCGGTACCAAGTTTAGCTGTCCCGAGTTCCTTTCGTTGTCTACGTTTGTCTTTTGTCTTATTCGTGTTCTTCATGTGTAGTTCCATAGCAGATTGTGGTATGTAATTATAATTTTCAGCCATTGTAGGTATCTCCTGTTATCCATTTTTACAAAGCTTCCTACGGAGATACTGCCTAGTTTATCAAAAACCTAAACTAAAAATATTTCAGGTTTCAAAAGTGTTGGTTTTGAAGTCAATACCGTAGTATTGGGCGACTGAGCGACTGAGCTGCTGATACCCTTCGGGACTAACAGCCAACAAGCGGGGGATTGACTAAGTGGTTAAAAAGTAATAAAATGTCATAATCTCGGGTCTGTATGTAGGAGAGACTTGGACAAAAACCGTTTTTAATGTTTGAATACTTGTTATGTAACTCACAATCCTTGGTTTGAATATGACACATGTTTTTAATTTTGAATTTGTTGTTTAAATAACTGAATACCGAAGTTACTGTTAATTTATGTTCTGCATATGCGCATTTCGACAACTTATGTCTTATCAGTGCAGATAAAACCAAAATTGGAAGTCCAATAATCGAAAATCATGTTAAAGCTGATAGAGAACAAATAACCAAAAGGGGCAAAATAGAAAAGCCAAAATTCAGCTAAGGACAGAGCTATGCACGAGGGAGATACTCCTTAGTTTTAAACAAAATTTTGCAAAATTTAGTCATTGCAAGTTTCAATACAATCGGTTTTCGGGTCAGCACCGAAGTACTGACTACTGGGTTGGTGTATACCCTCGGGGACTAACAGTCCACCAGCAGAGGCATCGGCCCAGTGGTAATAAATAACTGAATACCGAAGTTACTGTTAATTTACGTTCTGCATATGCGCATTTTTTAATTGTCTTGTTAATCGTCTCAATAGGAAGCTTCCAAAAAGAAAAATAATGATCATAAATGATTGAGAATATTCTTGAATCTCATATTTCAGCAGAAGTCAAAAACTTGATTATGCTATATTTGTGGTAGAAATTGAGTTAATAAATCAGATAATAACTGGCTCCGTCTTTGAAAACAACACACAACAAAGGATTGTTACTATTCAAAATTCTTCCAAAGGTCACACGGACAAAAATGGCTCAAACTCTACATAAAGGTCTGATAGACAATCGTAGATTTGACGGTCAAAATGCACTTTATAGGCAATTTGTAGCGGAGCCTGTTTTACCTGTCAGATATTATGACCGTCAGATCAAGATTGACGCCTTCGAGTATTCAAATAGTGTACTGTTATTGCGATTCTAATGCAGCAAATCAATTTCTATATTGACTTCGTGAATTTGTAACAATATTAGGAACCAGAATAAACATGGAACCTTCTTTGTCCCAAGTGTTTAGATGGATAAATTCGAACATACAATATGAAAATTGTGGTCATGTCGTAAAAGCTGCCTGATGACAGCCTTTGCTACCTTCCACAGTTTTTGTTTTTTGTTTTCGTTTATTTTTATTTATTTATTTTTCTTTTTTTTTTTGAAAGAGCAGATATATGGAATCTTGGTTAATACCAAATACTTCTAAATTTATTCTGGCATATTGACAATTTTTATAATTGAACTTTATTTTTGTCTTTAATTGCTCTTAAAGGATGATATTTTATTCCTTTCTACATATGACACTAAAATATTGATAGCTTCGAAACGCATGTGATCACGATAATAACTCACAGGTGGATAGACATATCTTAAATTATAGTTATATGTTTTCATTCGGGGCTCTTTTCTCTCTTATTTTTCTAAAGTCGTGATTGCATTCAGTAATTGCCAAGAGCCTCCAACTAACAATAGGATTTAGATTTGGTAACAAGAAATGTTTGATTTCTCAGTTACTTAGTACACCCCTGCTATGTATAATACACTAAGTCTTTAGACAGGAAGTAGCTATTTAAAGGAAGCAAGGAAGAAATTCATTTCCCATTGAACACAATGCTAATATATTTCAGATTTATAGTACTAAAAGTACTTTCTAAAGATGAACAGATCAAAATCTATTCTTGCTGTTCAGGAACTTTTATTGGCACTTCTAAAAATCAAAGGTTTATTTATGCATGACCGCCTTCCTTTTGAGCTATTTATTGAAGAGTGGGGATACCCCCTTTAAAGTTCACAATGTCTGCATAGAATGTGAAAAAATCCATCTTTTTAAAAAAAATCGCCAAAAATTACTGTGAAGTGCTAAACATTTTCTAATTAATTATTGAAAGACTACAAACAGTAAATGACATGAAAATGTGAAAGACTTGGTTAATTTACATCTGATAATGCAGCACAGCCAATGCTTACTTTACTTATCATTCAATTCCTTGGGTACACAGATAAACAAACTGGTTCCTTTACTGAATTCCTTCCTTTTTACCTATACTCACTCCAAAAGAGAAGAGAACCAGTCCAATACATCTTGTTGGACAAGATAGGTCACAGCTTAGATTAAGTGAATAAAGAATTTGCATATTGACCTTTTGACCTTGACCTTATCTTGGTTTTTTACATCCCTAGCCTGAATGATAAGATTAACCGTTTTCAATCTCTTATTTTGAACATGCCATATTATGACTCAGAGTTATTTCTATGGTGATATTGTTTTGTTTTCAATTTGTGTAATGTCAAACCATGCAACAAATGAAGTACAGAAGGTCTCAACCATTTACTTGATTCTGTTTCAGTCTAAACCTAATTTTTAGATGGACTTATCTCATTTATGACCAATGACCAGTCTATCTTTTTACAGCATTCCTTAACTTGGACCAGAAGTTCAAATTTGTATTCTTGATCATTCAAATGGCGTATTTGATTGCTCATTTGCCCTCAATTCTAATTTTATATCACACTATTATCCACATGGGATAGTTTTATTTGATTAGCCAAGAACAAATTAGCCATACATTGCTTTGTGCACACCCCTACACTGGTTGAATCCATTCTGCATATATTAAGACACGTTTTATGGTTAATGGACTTCCAAATGTTTTGGTTTAATTTGCACTGATGAGACATAAGTTGTCAAAATGCGCATATGCAGAAAATAAATTAACAATAACTTCGGTATTTTGCTATTAAGTATATTTTCCTTAAATATTGGTTCAATTAAGTATCAACTAATCTAAAATGGCACATTAAGACTCAATTTTACATGAAATGGTGAAGTACAGGCCCATTATAAACTCACATTATTCTTAACAATGGTGAAATTTCACCAATTTTGAGCCTCAATTTGGAAAATAATGAAGTGAATTGTCAAGTTTCATCCATTTGTACAATAAAACCAGTAGGAGACATAGTATTTTACATTTTATATCAAAATATATTAAAGTATGACAAAAGGAAGGGAAGATTTTACCCAAAATTAAATATTGATTATTCGCACCAAGTTTCGGACAAATTTTCCCCTTTTCAATTTGAATCAAATCTTTGTTCTGAATGTTGTGCTTACCCTTCCGGAGCACCTGATGTCACTCTCAGTTTCACTGTACAAATTAAAAAGGGGAAAATTTGTCCACAACATTCAGAACAAAGGCACTCACAGTGTGAACTCCAGTGAAACTGAGAGTGACATCAGGTGCTCCGGAAGGGTAAGCACAAATAAAATCTCAGCCCAAATAGATGGCCAAATCACTGTGAAAAGTTCAAATGAGCACACAAGAACATGTTGGTACCAATAAAATATATTTTACAACATTTCACTATGTCTGGCATTGGAAACTAAATGGTATTTCTAAAAAATCTTTAAAAAAATCAAATCTGCTGACTCAGTAATATTTCCATACTGGTTTGCTAGATTTTACTTTCAATCTTATATTATTCCAGATATCAATACTCAGTATCATATCAGTCATTTAAATATAGCAATATTCATCTAAAACAACGGCAGTAGAATACCGAAGGAACAAAGGGGTGAAATTCACAAAAATCGAAGTCTAAAGACAGGGCAAAAACGAGAACACAGAAAACAATAATAATAATAATAATAATAATAATAAAAGCTTTATTTAAAGAGGGTTACACAGTTAGTACAAACTAATCTTCCCTGAGGCCCTCAATAACAATATTGAATACACACAAGATAATGCATACTACAATTAAAGAGTACATTGTGATATCAGATACAAAATGTTATAAAAATACAAATTTATTCAGCTGGTACAATTTGTTTGTTGAGCAAGTAGCATTTTAGCTTATTTTTAAAAACCACAATATTCTTAGAATTTCGCACTGAGCCTGGTAGAGTGTTCCATGTAGAAGGTCCAGAAAAACTAAATGATTTTTTAAAAAGTTCTGTTTTAGTTTTTGGTACACATAAATCACCACTAATAACATTTCTTAATTGATATGGATTACTCTGAGAGATGTACCTAATCTTGTCGATTAAATAAGAAGGTGCATCACCATTTAAACATTTAAAAATCAAAACACATCTGTGATATATAATCCTGTTACCAACTGTCATCCAACCAAGTGTGTTAAACAGTGGAGCAATGACGTTAGACACAAAAACAATGACGCCAGACATACACAAAGCACAGAACCAGAAACCACAACATTCAGAACAAAGGCACTCACAGTGTGAACTCCAGTGAAACTGAGAGTGACATCAGGTGCTCCGGAAGGGTGAGCATGTCCTGCTCTGTTAACAGCACCCGTCACACTGTGGGTGATTCAATCCGGGAAAATGTCAAAGTCGGTAGTCAAATCAGGGAAGACGTGAATCTAGCTGAAAATGTCCATTTTCATTTGGGATACTGACACGTCATATCTTTCAATGATGCTATGGTGACGGCCATAGAATTTCTTGAGGGATGAAATTAACAAAGGTTGAACAAATCCCTGACTAAGCAGCTTTTGGGGCAGTGTTTTTGCTCTGTTCAAAAAATCACTGTACAAACTACAAGCTCGACAGTAACGAATCAACTGTGAAATGTACACTCCATAGGCTGGAGAGGTAGGTATATTGCTGCTAAGAAAGGGAAAGTTCACAATGGGGAAATTAAAATCATCACGCTTGTCATATAGCTTGGATTTCAAACGTCCACCTTCGTCAATATACGATAAAAGATCTAGGTACGAAGCTGAAGTAGGTGTTTCAGTTGTTTCTTTAATTTCAAGCTCATTTAGACAGATCTGATGTAAATAATCCTTTAATTTAGGATTATTAAGAGAAAGCA
>MJUU01039062.1:0-11831 GCA_002080025.1 Modiolus philippinarum
AAAATATTTTGTTGATACACGTGCAAAAAATAAATAATTTGTTTCGTGCGAAGCGCGAAAAAAATTTTCTGTCCAGAAAAAAAACCATACTCCCCCCTTCAGGTTAAATGGTCGGTCCCTTATACAGCTATTAAAGAACTAAACACCGAACTAACTGTAAAATTGGTTTCTACATATAACTATGTAACATGCTCGTAGATGTTAAACTTGTTTGTTTTTTTTGTTAAACCATTAGAATAAGGATTAATGCTCAAGGAGCAAAATCTCAAATTAATGAAAAAGAAAAGTATGCTTCGATGAAAAACAAGTGTGCAGTATGCTTGATTTTCTAATTGATAATATATTTGTCACATTTTGAGGTGCTACTTATAAACAGCAAGTTGGCATACCAATTGGCACTAATTGTGCTCCTCTACTTGCAGACTTGTTTTTATGCTCTAACGAATTTCTTCGGGGACTCACAAAAGATCATAAAATTAAAGATGCTAGATCCTTTAATCGCACTTATAGATATATCGATGATGTTCTTGCCATCAATAACGCGTCGTTTGCTAAATGTATCCCATTAATATATCCGCTAGAACCAGAGAAAAAGGAAACAACAAAAACCATAAGATATTCAACTTTTTTGGACTTGTATCTCGAATTTGACGAAAATAGTCATCTCAGTAATAAAATTTACGACAAAGTGGACGATTTTAATTTCAAAATTATCAATTTCCCGTACATCGACAGTAATATTCCAACTTCTCCTGTTTGCGGAGTGTATGTTTCACAGTTGATTCGTAACGCGAGAGCTAGCACAAATTAAACAGACTTTCTCATGAGACATAGTTATCTTTGTGACCACCTTATTAATCAAGGCTTCATGTATTTGTAGAGACTTTGTCTCATGTGCATTTACTCCATATTCTTTTATTCACCATTCATGAAATTCCGTCTCATAAGATTATTAAAAAAGTTTTAACAGATATCAGTCCCTCGGAGAAAAATTTGAAGTTTCCGTCCTAACTCTACTTCAAGTTTTTTTTTAACTTAGTACTTGGATGATCATTTCTCTTAACTGTCACCGACCTTTCAAAAGCAATTGCTGTTGACTTGCTTTCAGACACTACCGCTATGGAAAAGACATTTGGCATGCCATAAAACCGATATTAGCCATAATTTCTTTGAAATGCATGTACCAAGTCGGGACCATTGCGGTTCACAATTTTTTCGGTGTTTTCAACCTGATTTTTCTTTTTGTCTCATGGACTTCGGCTCTCGACAATTCTGTTCGGAAATTTTGCTAGATGTAAAACGACGCTAAATGCTTCATATGTGCTGATTTTAGTGATGATTGTCTTATTCTCAATAGATATAGAACTAACTTCCCCAAAGAAAAAAAAAGAAAAAAAAAGTTTAAGTCTTGTAGATAATTTTTAGATATTTAGTGAATGCACATGAGACAGAGTCCCTAAAATACATTGTAGAACCAAACAATGGAATGTCTTTATTGTTGTTCTCCATCTTGAAGTCAGCATTAGGCCTTCAACGGTGAGCTTTGCTCGTACCTCAAGACTATTTCCGCATCTACAACATCTACAGCATATACCCAACAATTCTATAATATAATTTAAATCCAATCATGTAAAGAAAATCGCGTCTCAAAACAAAACAAAAATAAAAAAAAAACAAACAAAAAAAAATGTGAAGNTACTTAACATTCTGTGAACGTTTCAATAAATTCCATCAAGTGGTCTAGGAGGAATTGTTGCCGCAAAGTAAGTACCCTATGGCGGATGGACGAACGGACGGAAGGACAGCATGATCACAATATACTGCCCGCTAAAGCGGGGGTATAATAATAAATCAAAGAGATTTTGAGTAAATTTGAAAAAAAAAGTTTCATTGGCGGATCCAAAGGGAGGGGGGTTCAAGGGATTGGAATCCCGTTTTAGCGACAATCGTGCTTTTTTTAATGAATATCCAGATGTTTTACTAAGAAATACCCCAAAAATTTCTATTATTTTAGAATTGGAACCCCCTCCCTTTTCAAATTGCCTAGGATCCGCGCCTGAGTTTTATGTCCGATTTGATTGACAGTTCAACTCAAGTCCCATAATACACTCTAAAATTTAGAGGGAAATATCAAATTTATGTATCCAGCCTTATTATATCATAATTCATGATTAACAATCCCCAACATATATGTTACCAATGCTACCCCTGAGCGCATTGCAATCTCAACTTTGATCTACGTAGTTGTCGGTCCTTGAACTGAAGTTTTACAATTTCCTGTATAGCGTGTAGCAGACGCCAAGTTGTCATCGTTTGAGGATTGCCAATTTTCACAATTACTCGAGCATTATGTTATTAAAAAGCATAATGCCATTTCATTTTGAAAGTTTTCAGTCAAAATAAAGCCAGCATCACACAAGACAAGTATTCAAATAAAGGGAAAAGGGATAGGCCCTATATAATCTCATCTTCAAGGTAAGATATTATCTCATTCATTCGTGATTTCATTTTCAGTAAAATTCATTGGAGGTAGCCTAATAAACGGTACATTGTAGCCCTGTTCGGAACGACCGCGGGCTGAGTAAATGCCTAAAAGACCATTTTGCTTTCATTTCTTAAAAATTACTGTCCATGGACATGGTAAATGAGGGATTTCTCGTTCAACAAACGTAATTTATCGGGCCCATGAAGAGGCACTGCCACTGGGTGACTGGTCGATTAAGGAGTTAAAATTTGAAAGGTTATTTTCAACCCGTTTGAATGGAGGAACTTGACAATCCAGCATATTTTAAACTAATTAACATGTTTCTAAACCACAACAATAATACTAAAGAGCGAAAAAAAATATAAATTGCTGAATGGGAATTTCGCGGTTCATCGTCAGTGTCACCATGGCAGCACGAACTTGTTTCCTGTTGAACGTGAAATGTAAGGAGACCAGAAAGGAAATTTTTTGAAACCCGACTGGGCGAGACATATGATTTTAAAAATCGGAGAAATTATTAGCAATAAATTTTTGGTTAATTGATTAACAAAATGAATTAAAATTGACAACTCTTCAAAAAATGGACAAGCAAACTGATTCTCGTTATGTTGAGAAATAAAATCAGCCAGTGAATGAACTTTATTGTGTCATGTGATATTTTGGTCGTACAAAAAGGTCACGTGACAGGCAGAAAAAAAAATTCGAAGGCACCAATATATATCCTTGGATTACATTCTTACCATAAGTGCCAGCTTCGCTGGCATAATATTTGGTTCAACTTTGTGCGAAGTATAAATGAATTCTGTCCAGGCATCTTTGAGAAAATAGCCGGACAAAAATCATTGTAAGAAAATAAAAGAGAAAAGCAATTACAACTAAATTTGCAATTGCAAGCAATAGCTGATATCGCCCCCTGGCAGCCAATTCGATGATTCCATCTTGTTCGCGGTGTCAAAATCTATCAAGAAATCAATTTTCGTTGGAATCGGACAACTTTGAAATTTTGACGTAACGTGGCGACCATGTTGGAAATGGCGGCCATTTTGAATTTTGTTTTTCATACATGACCATCAACTAATAGTGATCCAACTTTTTGCCAAACATGAATTAATTCTGTCGCGGCATGTTTGAGATTTCATGATTTTCATTAAAATCCGAAAAATTTCAAATGTTGACGTAACATGGCAGCCATTTTGTAAAAAAAATTTAGTGGAAGTACAACAAAATTAGGTGATCTAACTTTGTACCAAATATGAATGAATTTTGTCCAAGCATCATTGAGAACTGGCGTAGACAAAAAGAGGTGGAAGAAAGAAACAATAATAATAAATAATAATAATGAATAATAAAGAAACAGACAAAGAACAATATGTCGTCACGACTATGCCAGGATTGCACTAGATTTGCAATTGCAAGCAATAGCTGATGTCGCCCCTGGCAGCCAATTTGATGATTCCACCTTGTTCGAAGTGTCAAAATCTACCTAGAAATCAATTTTCGTTGAAATCGGTCGAAGTTGAAATTTTGACGTATTTTGGCGGCCATCTTGGAAATGTCATTTTGATTTTTGTTGTTGTTGTTGCATGCCCATCTTCTTATGGTGATCCAAATATAAATTAATTCTGTCAAGGCATGTTTCAGATTTCATGGAAATCGGACAAATTCAAAATGCTGACGTAACTTGGCAGCCATCTTGAAAATGGCAGCCATTTTGAAAATTTTTTTGGTGGAGGTACAACTTCATAAGGTGATCTAATTTTGTACCAAATATGAATGAATTCTGTCCAGGCATCATTGAGAACCTGCGTGGACAAAAAGAGGTGGAAGAAAGAAACAATAATAACTAGATTTGCAATTGCAAGCATTAGCCGATGTCGCCCCTGGCAGCCATTTCGATGATTCCATCTTGTTCGTAGCATAAAAATCTAAATCAATTTTCATTGAATTCCGACAAAGTTGAAATTTTGACGTAATTTGGCGACCATCTTGAAAACGGCAGCCATTTTGAAAATTTTTGTCGGTGCAAGAAAGAAACAATAATAATAATGAAAAATAATAATGAATAATAGAGAAACAGACAAAGAACAATGTGTCGTCCCGACTACGTCTGGGGCGACGACATAATAATGAATAATAATGAATAATAGAGAAACAGACAAAGAACAATATATCGCCCCGACTACGTCTGGGGCGACATAACTAGATTTGCAATTGCAAGCAATAGCTGATGTCGCCCCTGACAGCCAATTCGATGATTCCATGTTGTTCGAAGTATCAAAATCTAACTAGAAATCAATTTTCGTTGAAATCGGTCAAAGTTGAAATTTTTACGTATTTTGGCCTCACTCTTAAAAATGTCGGCCATTTTGAATTTTTTTTTGGAGCATGTTCATCTTCTAATGGTTATTCAGCTTTTTGCCAAATATAAATGAATTCTCTCATGGCATTTCAGAGATTTTATCATTTTAACTGTAATCTGACCAAGTTGAAACACTGACGTAACTTGGCAGCCATCCTAGAAATGGTGGCCATTTTGAAAATTTTGGTCGATGGAGACACAACTTCACTCGGTGGTCCAACTTTGTGCCAAGTATGAATAAATTCTATCCAAGCATCTGAGAACGAAAAAAATCATTGGAAGAAAGAAAGCGGAATAATAATAATAGAGGAACGGACAAAAAAAAGAAAAAAAAACAATATGTCATCCTGAATGTCTTTGGCGACATAAGTATTATTTCTTAAATCCAATTAGAGTGTCAGAAAAAGCATATACGTTTGTGAAAACAACTGTTATACTTTGAATTGGGGAATTTGTCCATATAGTCAGTAAAGATGAATAGTACTTTAATGGTACTTTGAATCAGGGAATTTGCCCATATAGCCAGAAAATAACTGCGCAGTAACACTACATGTATCATTTTTGATTAGACAATAATAAGACTCACTTGAAAAAATATCTTTGTTTATTATGGTTAAAGAAAACATATTTTCTACAAAGTTTAAGCTCTTTATGTCTATAAATTTTGTACGTCTGTGTAGAGTTATCCATATTTGATCAGGAAACATAATGCAAAAACAATATACATGTACTGACAAAGAAAGAAGGATTTATTGAGAAGATGCCACAAAAAATGTTCTTTCGTCACCAATAAATTAAGGTATATCAGCTAAAGTGTCGATTTTGGATGACATCTATGTATTGATACCTGAAAACATATCAAAATACATGTTTAAAAAGGATTTATGGTGATTTATTATAGAAAGATAGACATTTGTGTAAAATATGCACGTGACGACCAAACGACCCTGAAATAAGTACACTTCTTCGTATTTATTTCTTATGTTTCATATGCAGGAGTCTAACCAAAAATAACAGAAAATAGTATACAGAAATAGTTCTAAAAGCAACATTACAATGACTCTTTCTTTAAATTCCTACACCTGATTTCACATTTTACCCTTTCGGAGCACCTGATGTCACTCCCGGTTTTCATGGGACTTCACACTACGAGTGGCTTAGTTCTAAATGTCGTCGTTTTATTTCCGTGCATTGTAGCTGTCTCACGTCCTTTTTCTGTTTTAGCACCATTTACATGCACAAGATTTACACCCATACGTAAATTTACACGTGTGTAAAACTACACCAGTGTGTAAAAGTATTTTTGCTATGCATTTAAATGCATTTTATCTGAGGTGTGCATTTTAATTTTAAAAGCTAATTACAAGAAGTGAAAATGGCCGAAAAACATGTACTAATAAAAGTTTTCATTCGACTTTGGAAATTTGTTATAGTTGCATTGTATCTTCTTTTTTTTCTTAATCCGAGTCCAACTTCTTCTATAATAAGCCAAAAACGCAAAACCGAGCAAACCCGTCAGAAAAGTATTAATTTTATAGAGATTAGTTCATTGTGTGTGCATCGATTTCATGGTTCCAATTAAGTTGCAAGACCCTTTTCCCTCCGTTTCATAAGTGCACAGTGTGCATTTTTTAGTTTGCATTTACATGCTCAAAATGCATACCATGTAAATTTACACATGTCCAAATATACATTTACACTTGCCCCTGACCTCATGCAAATTTGCACCCTTTGTTAAGATTATACACATGCAGTGATTGCACACCAGTACAAATTTGCATACCTATGTAAAAATACACAGGTGTGTAAAACTGTGCATGTAAATGGGGCTTCAGTTTTTCGCTGTTGCCGTTTTTGCCATGTCTTTGGACTTCGATTTTTGTGATAATCACTTCCTTTGCTCCTTTGGTATTCTACTGCTGTTGTTATTTGTGTTTCTACTGTGGGACAACTGGGTGATTGATGTAAAAATATGTTTGCACGATCATAGACATAAACAAAGCAAACAAAATCACAAAACTAAATTAAAATGAAAAGATATGGAGCAAATGCATAGTATCTGTACGGTGAAAACCAAGCAATGGAACGTTTTTTGTTGTTCTTCTTCATCTTAAATAATTTACGAAAGGATATGGAGTAAATGAACATTAGACCATAACAAATATGTTAATTCCAACTGCAAAAATTTTTATGAGCTGTATGGCAATTTCTGAAATTAGTTAATGGATATAATTGACAGCATATGACAATCACATAATTTAATGACTCAAAAATTGATTTTTCAAAAAACAGTTTGGAGAATGAACAAAAATTATGTAATCTTTCTGTGCAAAATATTATGCATTTAGAGAATGTCAAATGAGAGTTTTCCCAAATTTTAATAAACAGCTTAAAGAAAATTAGTTTTTCTTTGAAATTCTGTCATTGCATGCTAGTCATTCTTGTAAATGAATGTAAAATAAAGATAATCTTTAACGCTTGTGGAAATAAGGAATGACTTGACCGTCTTAGAAACTAAAAAGGAATATTAAGTTATTTAGGATTGAGACTTACTTCATCTATACAACCAACAAAATTGTTTAAACCTTTTCCCCAACCTATCTTCATACCACACTCTGATCTGGATATAGCACCTGTAATAAAACATAAAATTTGATCACTTTGTGTTTTTCATACTAGTATATGATTTTATAAATTTTATTAGGTTAAAAGGATATTTGAATTCCGACGTTCGTTTTATTATCACTGATTCTATTTCTATTACTATTATCTAAATTTATGTAAATTCTAAAACCTAAGGTTAAACTCCTTCAATCGTAGTTTTGTCCTTAGCTATATTTGATATAACTGATTGTTCGGATTTCGTTTGGATTTATGCAATTTAAACATTTTTTGCAATAACGGATTTCCTATGTTTAGGTTCTAGTGCTGCTAATAAGGAATACATTTCCGAAATGGCCATTCAGCTCATTAAAATTACTGCAGTTGGAGTTACCATTTGTGTTATGGTCACATGTTCATTTACTCCATATCCCATCATAAAATACTCGTTTAATCTGCTGTTAAGTTTCTAAACAAATAATGGGATATGGAGTAAATGTACATGGGACAAAATCCCTTTACACGGTGAATTTAAGTAAATGGAACAACGCTTTCATTCTTGTTCTTCATCTTGAAGTCACCATGAGGCATCAAACAATGAACCAACACACTTAATGTTATCTCGTTGTAAGTACAAGACGGCCCTAGCACTTTAGGATATTTTGGACAGTACTTCTGACCCGAACCTGATCATTTGAAAGAAAACAAAAAACTCAATACCAAAGATACTGTAAATTTAGTATCTGCAGATGTGATTTTGACAACTAAAGTCTCTCTAGAAATTTAGGAGTATCTGAACAAAGCTCTGTCCTTAACTTACAGTCATATTGTGTTTAGATTCTTTAGGATATTTGCATCATTTGAGTTCTTTCACATTTCTTATTTTTATAATCCAAATATTTAATTCTTCCTGTATTGAATAAACAACGTGGCAGAACTCAAATTAATGCCACTTTCAGTTTTCATTGAGTATAATGATGAAAACAAGTCAAAGACATTTAATCATAACTCATTATTTATACACAGAATATTGGAGAAATTAAAACTTAAAAATATATGAAAATATTTCTGTTATGAAGAGTGCCTTCGAAAGACCATTGTTTTAGTTAATTTCTACTTTAGCAATTATTGATGGATTTATCCAGAAGTGTGCCCCAAACATTAAAGCCTAACTAACTCCTGACAATATCAGAAAACAGTTTGAGAAACCCAGTTTTCAGTATTTTAGTTTTTTTTCAGGAGTTTTTATGTTTTCATCACGACCATGGTGTTTCGACTGTATTTCAACACATCCTTTGAATAGTGTAATGACAACGTAAAGTTCTGGTTTGAAATAGATACCATTGATAGGGATACTAGCAGTATTATCTTTTGTTTGTAGAACTAATTTGCCATTTTCTAACTTTACCCACACATCTCTCCAGTCTGTCACTGATATCTGTAAAATTAAAGAATACGAATAATGAGTCATTAAAATTGATAATTTTGTAAACTAAAAACTTTTCTTATATCAAGTCCATGAACTGTAAAAACGTGATGTTGTTCTGACATTTGAAGGCTATTTTTTCATTCATAAACGTTTTAAATATATACTATGAGTATTTTGTTTTACGAGTATGGAATTCTCTGCTTGTATTGCATCGAGCCGATAGCGCGAGATGCAATACGAACCGAGAAATCCGAGCGAGCAAAGCAAATTACTAATAGTGTTTTTATCGCTAATTCTTTATTGATATTTATATACGCTTCTTTTTTCACTGAAATATTTTTTGGTGAAACGTATTAGTTTTGGTAAAATATAGCACTTTCTTTCTTGTGATTTTTTTGTCACGAAACGTCACACGGCTGTTGCTAATGTTCGATGTAGATGGACGATAATATGTTCATATCAGAACAGTGCAGTAAAAATAGAATTATCGTCGCTCGGGAACAATCGAAAATGTGCTATTTTATTTTAAGATAAGATACAGCAAAAGTCAGAAGCATATCAAAGGGGTAAACCAGTAAGGAAAATCCCTTATGCGACCGACAAATTCAAAGTACATATGGACAAATTTAAATATGCATATAGAACGCAACAGACTCATTTCAAAACTAGAAAATAGTTCGAAGAAATTTATTCGACATGATGGCAAGTTAAAGACCGTGTTTTCGCATTTTATTTCATCAAATTTAAATTAAATGCTCTAATATTAGCTTTATTTCTTTTATATCACCATACACTGCACTATTACTGAAATTCTGAAACTGGCAAACTTTTTATACTGAATTGTACTTACTTGACCAGTCTTAACTTTTTTGAAAATTACAAACGTAGTTCCAACCGAAGATTAAAATTTTGCTTTTAGAGTACAAAAAATACCGAAGTTGTATAAAACATTAAATTTAGTTGTGCTGTTCACGTGTTTTAAGGAGTACTCGCTCATCAGCAGCATTGAAATCAAATCATATGGAAAACCATCATCCAAAGGTAGTCGAAAAAGAAGCACTCATTTCCAAAAATATCGAAATAGGAAGCCAAATCCAGTACAAAGGACATCTACCTAGTGCCCTACACGGATTGAAGCCTCAATATTTCTGATTGGTTAGAATTCTGATAAAAACAGTAAATTTTTATAACACGCAAGGTAAAATTTTCATGTCAGACAAGTCTGACTATTGGGCTTGTGAAACCCCCCCGGGACCTCTGGTCCACCAGCAGTGGCATCGGCATGTCTGGACTAGTCTGAACCTGAAGCGAAAATTTCTCGACCTATTTCGAACAGTATGATTTAGTATTGAAATAGCCTCACCCTATCTAAAAAAGCCATTGATCAAATAGCAAAGAAACGTCGAAGAATTGTAGAATCAGTAAATGCTTTTTAGAATCTGAAAATAACTTTCTTTAAATGACTTTATCATGTTGCATTCATGACTGTTAGATATAAAAAATTACATTTTCACCATATCAAGCAAACCAAATGAGGGGCAGAACACAAAAAACTGTATATTAACTATTCAATACTACACTTAAACACAATATAAGATGTCACGGAGGCGCATACCTGAGTTGTATTCAGGTAGTAGATATATAGCCAGTAAAAATCAATATTTCTTTAGCTTATTCAGTAGCGAGGCTGGCTACGAAGCAAAAGGTCCAGGGTTCGATCCCCGGACGAGAAGACACTTGTAGTAACAATATTGAGTTTCATGTACGGACTTACCCTCCGGACATAAAAAGATAAGAGAAATAGATAGGAAGAAAGAATAATTAGTAGCAATATGAAAGTTATAAGAGATCAAGGGGTATGGGTTTTACCTTTTAGATTGCATTTATACACAAGATTGTGATATAAGTATGGATTTGCAGCGATTGTTAAGTACAAAATATTTACCTGAGACCATGTCACTTACCTATAAAAAGTTTTTAATGGATGGTGTCACTGATGATGGCATTGACCTAAGTTAAATTGTACATCTTTTTTTTACAGTTCACGTATTTCCGTTTTTCTTCTACAAGACATATTGTATATTTTCTCTGGCCACATTTTGAAACTTTATTTAATACTTTACAAAATAAAAACTTGAAGAGTCATTATCTTATTTTGATGATTTTTTAATAAAAAACGAATTGTTGATATATTTTACACGCCTTTACCAAATCTAGCTATAGATCTTAACAGTTGTATGCATTTTGTTAGAAAAAAAACACATATTTAGCCCCCGGCACCTGACCGCCTGACCGCGAACCATTGTAGCCAAACTGTGTGGAGAAACGCCACGCTCCATGCAGTATAAAGACCCCTTCTATATTTCTCTAAAGAGAGCAGACGCACTGGGTGTCGTATAGAAGGCTAAATTTCCTGCCCATACCCATTTCTCCCCTTTTCCAGTGGCAATCAAAAGTCGTTGCCCCGGTTGTCCCTTCCACCTTTATTTCTTTCTTCTTTTACTTACAATTTGTTTTGAATTGATTAACTTGTTCTCGTCCTGATATAGCTGAAATATTGCTCATTGGACGTTAAACTCTAACTAATCAATCAATCATATTTAGCTCTGTATTACAGGTTTATATAAATTGAAATAGGTTGGTCAAAACTTTGGGCTCTTGACTTTATTTCCCCTTTTGTCATTGTTACCTTTTTTAAATTGTACATTTTTGTTTATTTGTGACTTTTAATTGTGGTCTGGTCTACTATAGCATTATAATTCGTTCACAAGAAAAAGTTGTGACTCTTTCAGTAAAGGTAAGAACTAACAACTAAATAAGACTGGTCAATGCTATTTATTGATTGGTCAGAATGGCCGAGACCCTTCAGTACTGAATCACACTAACCGAGACCGGTTCAGACCATTGCAGATCATGTTCAGACTGGTCCAGACAGGTCGATAATTGCAACAAAAGAT
>MJUU01039062.1:14432-44706 GCA_002080025.1 Modiolus philippinarum
AAAAGGAAATAAAATAAAAACTAAAAAGAGCCAGAAATTAAGCAGTGGTGGAAGGGCAGGTGTTTACATCCGTAACTATTAGAATCAATGCTTTCCGAAGGACGTTAGAAAAATAAACCAACGACAGAAGAATTCCGAAGTAACGAAGCAAAAGAATATGAGAGAAATCAGTTTTGGAAATGGCAAAAACATGAATTGCAGGATGGTCAGAACGCAGATGACTTTTGACTAATTCAAATTTTCTCATTACTAATGAAAATATAGAAACTTTTTATTTAAACCACCCAAATAAAGAAACAAGAAAAATTTTGACTAAATTTAGAGTTAGCGATCACGAGTTATTAATTGAATTAGGAAGATATAAAAAGATCCCTAGGCAGCAAAGAATATGTAAACTCTGCAATATAGTAGAAAACGAAATACATTTTTTCTTTAATTGTAAAATTAATAATCAACTTCGAACAAATCTTATAACAAAATTTAATAAAAATAATAATGAGTTTAGTTTAAAAACTTTTCACCGGCAACTAGCTATTATCCTTAGCCCATCAACACCTGAAGATATAAATACAGTTGTCTCTTTTATTAGACAGTCATTAGAACTGAGGAGAGGAGACCCTTAGCTGATATATATCTTCACTGTATTTGTTTTATTACATTATGTTTATGTTTGATATAAGTTTGTATTGCCATAACCCAAATGGGTTCTTTGTCAGCAATTTTCAATAAATAACATAAAACCAAGAACAACTACCAATTTTACTCCTTTATGAATAATTTCCCTATGTATTTCTTTGACTATAGAATAAAAAAACGGGCTCAGTTAGTTAGGTAATAAACATAAGTGTAGAGGGAAAAGCAGCAATGAGAGGTGTGAACATTCATTTCTGTATAACCCTATTGACGTTTGAGATATTATTAATTCATTTATGCGTGACCTATTGACCATGTAGAGATGTCATCATCTATTTCCTGTACGGGCTATTGACATTGAAGAGATTTCAACATTTATTCCTGCATGACCTATTGACATGTATTAGTATTCAAGGATGTTAACTACTGACAACTGAAAGATGTTAACATTTATTCCTGCATACGTTACTGATATTTGGAGGATGTAAACATTTATAAATACATCGCCTTTGGACATAGGAGAGTTCATGTAGGTTACTCATAAACCGGTTTAACCCTACCGATAGCTTTTGTTAATACCGGTACCAAGTCCGGCTATCCCGTCTTGAACTTACTATGAGGTATGAACAAAGCTCAATTGTTGAAGGCCTCATGAGGACTTCAAGATGAAGAAGAACAACAAAAGCGTTGTTCCTTTGCTTTTTTTACCCTGTATTTGTAGAGACTTTGTCTCATGAACATTTACTCTATTTCTTTTCATTCACAATTCACGTATTTCTGTTGTCTCTTTATTGTTTTTCTTGTACAATTCCCTGGTAGATTGTGGCATGAGATTGTAATTTTCGGTCATTGTAAGTGTTTTCTGTAATCTTCTGTTTATTAATTTCTATCTTTGTATATATTGTGGTGAAAGATTGAAATTTCTCAGTGAAAGAAAAGTGATAATTAAATATGAAATTATTTTCTATAATTTCACACTAGTCAGTGACGTCACAATAGACGTTGTCAACATTGTTGTTAAGTAAAAGGTCATGCAATGGATCTTAAAATAAACCACTAAATATTAGAGGGAAAATCTATATATAAAAACAATAACTAAACCTAGATTCTGATTATTGAAAATATTCATCTCATGATCGAAAAACACTGCAATTCACTCATTCGCTGCGCGCACTCGTGATTTACTCCGTTATTCGATCATTCGTTCAACATTTTTCTATAGTCAGAATCTCGGATAAGTTATAAAATAATTCTCTTATGATGCACGTTTATTATCTATTCCTTGCACGAATAGTTATTTGTGGAACACTACGATACTTTGAAGCTGGAGTTAGATATGAACTTGCTGAATCGCTTCTAAAGTAATTTCATTGGCCGAACGCCAAGTATTAACACATCACACGTGAGGTGCTATTACTTTTTCGACGTTTCTATTGGACCACTGGGAAATCTCGTTGGCCGTGATTAATGTTACCTAGCAACGGTGTTATATCAGTAGTTCGGGACTAAAATTCACCGCATTTATTTATGAAAATCATAAATGAAAGTTTTAACAACTCGAAAGAATATCAACTCTCGTTATGTAATTTCACGTTTATTATATTTTGAAATTACATAACTCTAGTTGATATCCATCGATATACATTTTTTTCTCGTTATGAAAACTATAATTACATTATAGTTTGGGTTGTTATTACCCCCCTCGGGTCGTTGTCTCTTTGACACATTCCCCGTTTCCTTTCTTTTTTCTGATGTTGTTTTGTTTTCGAATTATTTATTGTTTGTAACGTTTCATTTTGAAGTATTTAGCCCACCTGTCGCTCCAGGGATTCGGCAAAACTGAAAGATGGCAATATATAGGGCTATATTGTCCAAGTACTAAAAAAGAGCACCTTTGAAGTTGCCCACATCTTCTTTTCTTCATTTAGGCTGGTCAGAACGGATACTGAATTTCCAGATGGTTTAGTTCCTAATACTAGAGTTGGAATTTTCCCACAGTCGCCATTAAAAACTAATGTTTGAAGATTTTCACTAGGGTTTTGTTGCTTGTACCGGACATGTATATACAATGTTCCTCCCAAATCCATGTTTGCAAATGCTGGTATTGCAAGTGCACTTTGTCCATCAAAACAGGCAGCACCTGATATAAGACTAGTATTGTCAACACGGACATAAACATTGTTACCAGAATGGTCCGCAAAATCACTGGTAAAAGGGAGATAAATTTCTGGAACACATTCTACAATTAAAAGAAGTAATAATCATCAGTTTACTTTCATATGATCTATATCAGTGATTAAAGGGAGAAAACTCAAATTAATATGAAATATACCAAATACATACACAGTATTGCAATCAAAATGCATTGACGTTGCAAAAATTACCATCTGTGAAAAAAAAAAAAAAAAAAAAAAAAAAAAAACAACAAAAAACAAACAAAAATAAACAAATAAAAAAAAGAAACAAACAAATAAATAAGAATCTAAAATACAAAAATAAAAACAGTAACTTTCAGCAATAATAATTACAAATACAAAAGCATTACTATGAAGTTGGTAAACAAATTACAAATGAAGTATCCCAACAAGTATATATTCCAAAGGTTAAACGAAATATACAAATTACTAAACAACTTCTTTTCAGAAAAATAAGTAAACTGGATAAGAAAGTTTTGCTATTACCTATGCAGAACTATGCAGATAGGAACAAATATTTGAAGTACAAATTAAGCTGTTTCCAAAGATTGTAAGAGGAGAAATTTAACGTAATGCAGAAATGGCACCATCCTGTTTTGAAAACTCTGGAAAGTTCACGAAAAAATACCTTCTTTTACATGCAATGAACAAATTTATTTCAACACAAAATTGTTCAAATTTTTCAAAGTTGTTGAATTTCAAATAAATAAAAAATAATGATAGTTAATGGTGAATAAAAGGATATGGAGTAAATGCATATGACACAAAGTCTCTACAAATACATGGCAAAAAACAAGCAAAAGAACAACAATTTTATTGTTGTTCTTCATCTTGAAGTCACCATGAGGCCTTCAACAATGAGCTTTACTCATACCTAACAGCAAGTTCAAGACGGCCCCTAGCATCGTTTCTATATTCATTTTGGTGGAGAACGTAGCTCGAGCACAATGTTCATTTCAAATTACAATGGGTCACTAACATATCATGTGGTGTTTAAATATCCTTAATGTATTAATAGTATTTATTATATAGATTGCAGTGAAAGATTGAAATTTCTCAGTGAATTAAAAGTGATAATTAACTGTGAAATTATTTTCCATAATTTCACTCTAGGAAGTGGCGTCACAATAGACGTTGTCAACGTCGTTGTTAAGTAAACGTCTCAGCGGATTAACATCGAAAACGTAGTTCACGAAAAGAATCTTAAATTAAACCATTAAATATGCAAGAACTGATCTATATAATAAAAACAATAATTAATCCTAGATTCTGATTATCGAAAATATTCAACTCATGATCGAAAAACGCTGTAATTCACTCATGCGCTGCGCGCATTCGTGAATTACTGCGTTATTCGATCATTCGTTGAATATTTTGCGATAATCAGAATCTCGGATTAGTTATAGTATAAATAATATTGACTAAGAACCCACGTAAACCCTCTCTATGTTGTCATCAGCCTGTTTATTCCTCCGTCATAAAGAATATACAAGTTCACCCCGTGAAGTTTTTTGCATAATAAACGTTTCAGGAACTACAAATGAAAAAGGGGAATGATAGGAAACATGTACAATGGCTGAAAATTACAATTACATGCTACAATCTGCCAGAGAAAAACAAACGTAAACAACGATAGTAACTCGGGAAAGCCGGTCTTGGTACCCCAGTATAGGAACCTGTGCGCCTGAATTATCTTATTGACGGTCTAATCTGTAGCCTTTTTTGACGTTTTCATGAATAATTAACAGGTCAAGTGAGCCATTTCAACATTTTTGATAAGAAAAGAAAATATTTTATCATTTAAAAGTGGTTTACGTTGTGCACAGTGTGTGTTTATATTCTCAGATATTGTCAAATTGAGAATCATAGTTTTTAATATCATGTAATTGAATTGAAGAGTTAATTATTTGGCTGTTTTTCATAGAAAACTAAACATACAACCTTTAAACTTTTTGTCACAGAGTGTAAAAATAAGTCACACTTTCATGCAAAATTTTGATTATATAGGTAGCTGCATTATAAAGATTCTTGCAATTTTAATACAATATAAGAAAAACTGCAATAAGCTTACAGTTGTAACAGTAAACAGACATACAGCACAACTGTTAACAGAATACAGTTGAAATTTTTGCAAAATGGATATTCTTACTATCAAAAAGAAAGCACATAAGGTTATCCTTTTGCGAATATGTTGCTTAGCCTTAAATGGACTAACCATATAAATATAGACACACAAGGACGCATTTGAGCCAAGAAATTGGTCTTTTACTGCTGAATGACTGCTGAGATCACCGATTCTTGCATATATTTACATTTGTAAACACCATATTTCTTCTCAAAAACGTCATCCCCCTATACATCAATCCGTTATTCACATTTGGTCAACATGTAGCACATAAAAATGTATCACGGAACAAGGGAATATGGTCAATACTTACCGGACTTGTATGTTTATCGTGTATTTTTCATAGAAAAACGTTAAACAGCATACAGAAAAAACGTAAATCAGATATTTCAGGCGCACAGGTTCCTATACTGTGGTACCGGCACTAGCAAAAGCTAACGGAAAGGTTAAAGCGGTTTATGGGTACTCAAACCTCCCCTTTATCTTTAGTTGTAGGATATTTTTTATATAAAGCTTTATCATTATATATAATGTCTATTTCATATCTCTATTATAAACACTTTTCCGACATCTATACCATTTTTGCAAAATTCGACAAGTTGAGATATTGATAAAGGTGTCAAATCATAAATAATCAATCAATAAAATTGAAGCAGTCAGCACTTACTTTGATCGTCAAATATATAATCAGGCGGAGTTAACTCTGTAACTTTTGTACATTCACACAGTTCCACTTTATAAATCCATCCAATGGGGCATGTTTCTTCTATCCAAAAAGTGTCATTTTTACGCTCATATACATTATTTTTACCAACAACTGGTCGTTTGTCACATATTCCTGGAAAATAAGATAAAAATGCGCATATGCAGAAAATAAATTCACAGTAACTTCGGTATTTAGTTATTTGTTACCACTGGGTCGATGCCCGAGGGTATTCACCAGCCCAGTAGTCAGTACTTCGGTGCTGACCCGAAAGCCGATACTATTTCAAACCTTGCAATATCTAAATTTTTGTAAATTTTGTTGAAACTAAGGAGTATCTCCCTCATACAAAGCTCTGTCCTTAGCTGATTTTGGCTTTACATTTAGATCATATTGGTTATTTGTTCTCTATCAGTTTTTGAACATCTTTGAGTTAATGGTCTTCCAAAATTTTAGATTTTATCTGCACTGAAGAGACATAAGTTGTCGAAATGCGCATATGCAGAAAATAAATACACAGTAATTTCGGTATTTAGTTATTTTACAACCAAAAATAATCATAATCATTATTGTGTTTGTTTCTCTTTTTAGATGTCAATATTCAATTTTAATCGAACATATGTTACATTAGTAAGGAATCAGAATAAATGAAACTAGAGTAGGACTGAACTGAAATAAAATAGAATACCACATTTTGGTCTACCTGTTTTTTATTAAAGGATGACCAATAACACCTTTTGAATAAAAAAATCTGTGTTTCCGGTAACCCTACCTATCCTAGATTTTTGTTGCTAAAAATAGAAAAAAGAAGGGAAACCGGGAATATGTCAAAGAGACAACGACCCAAAGGGGAGTAATAACAACTCAAAGCCACCATAAGATCTTCAATGAACGGTGAGAAAACCCCACACCCAACGGCAGGTCGGAGTCGGCCCCTGAAAAAGAGTAATCAAGTTCAGCGAAATAAACATCATCCTAGACTCCAAACTAACTAGAAAAAAATGCCTACCCTAAAGTGTTTTTGGCAATTTTTAAAGAAGCACTCTTAAAGTCCAGAAGTTACTCTCTATATGTCTATGTAAAAAGTTTTGGAAAAATTAAAAAAAAATGCCTACCTACCGACCCTAATTTTGAAGAGTACGTTACCGGAAACACAGGTATTTTTTTAGGCCTATTTCATATAAAAAATTGATAGGTAACTTAATTGCCAAATGCAGAAACTAAATTTTACAGTTTAATCGGTATTTTGTAATTTATAGACGTTGAAGAGGTGTTATGAATAACAGAGTACCGAGGTAGCTGTGAATCTAGTTTCCGTACTTGACCATTTCGACAACTTATGTCTCCTCTGTGCAGATCAAATCAAAACATTTGGAAATCCATCTACCGAAATATGCGTAAAAGCATACAGAGCACAAATAATCAACAGGATCTAAATAGAAAACCAAAATCAGCTAAGGGCAGAGCTAAGCAAGATGGAGATACATCTTCGTTTTAAACAATTTTCTTGAATTTAGTATTGCAAATTTAAAAAAAAGGGTTTTGGGTGCTTTTGAATACCCCCAGGGACTAACAGTCCACCATTTGCCAAGTGGTTATAAATAACAAAATACTCAATACTGTAAATTTAATTTCTGCATATGGTCATTTCGACAACTTGGCCTCTTCAGTAGATAAAATCAAAACATTTGGAAATCCATAAACCGAAATCTGCGTAAAAGCTGGTGGAAAGCAAGTATAACAGTTTTTCAAGAATGTGTCACTTTTTAACACTCTCTAATATTCAGCCGACATTAGTAGAGATTCATCAATTTGGTTGACATGCTCACCCTTCCGGAGCACCTGATGTCACTCTTTTTTGAGAGTTCACGCTGTTTGTGCTTTAGTTTTTATTGTTGTGTTTGTAGTGTTTGCGTGTTTTGGTTGTGTAACGTCTTTGGTCTTCCGTCTTCTGGTGTTCTTACTTTTGCCTTGTCTTTGGACTTTGATTTTTGTAATCGTGTACTTTGTTCCTTCAGTATAGGGTACGTAAGTCTCGTCAGATTTTTGGACTTCCGGGTACATAATTTGCCGGAAGTTTCATTTTTAACAGAAAAATATGGCGTTTCAAGCAAACAAAAAGGACGCCATAATGCCACAACGTCATATTTTGGCGGGAAACGTTTTCAAATTTGAATTTTATCGTGATTTCTCGGTGTCACATGACGAGACTTAACAGACCCTTTTCTACTGCCGTTGCTTCGAACTGTTTTCTTATTTTATTTTGGTTTTAGGCTGTTTTTCCTCAATGAAAATTCTACTTGATGATTACTATGTGGCGAATGTTACTTTTTATTTTATGGCAATTAATTGTTTGTATTAGGAGGTATGTCAGCATAGCTTATCAGTGGGTAAGGTTTTCAGCCCCACTTATTGGAATTGAAGACTCATTTCCGCCTTCAACTAAGCACGAGTTCTCATCTCGATTTATACAATAAACTTCATATACTGTTTCTGTTAACGTTTATTTACATGTTTGTACGTTTAATTATTCTCTTTTGATTACGACATTAATAACGCAGAATTCCTATAATTAATTCTTATAGAGTTAATACTCTTTCTGGTTGACTAAATTTCCTATAATTAATTCTTATAGAGTTAATACTCTTTCTGGTTGACTAAATTTGTACATGTAAATATTCTCTTTTGATTACTGCTACATCAATAAAACTTTAATTAAAAAAAGAAATATGAAGTAAATGCTCTATCTGGTTGACTAAATTAAGATCGAGATATATTCACCTATACAAGGACTAAAAACCCAATTCACTATCAATTACAAAAGTTCTTACATAAATAATTAAAACTAGAATTTGACCTACGGACGAAGAAAACAGGTTTAGACAATATTTTAACATTTTTTTTTATTCCGGGCCCATCTCTTGTAAATATTACAAAATTGCGTCATTACCGTGATATTCTTTGCTTTATGAAGAAAATCGACACCAACTTTTAAGAAATGCAAATAGGGGTTTTAAATCAATGAGACAGCTCCTAGCATACAATAAATTTATAATAGGGTTTCAAATGAACTCCTCTTTTAGTATCTTTACGACATCAGAATAATCATGCAATAAATAAATGACTGTTTCTTTGAGCAAGGAAGAAAAAATTGCTCTAAAAAAATCGTGTAATAATGAAACCCAAAAACAAGGTATGCTAATTTTTCCCGATGTGTTCTCTTACTTGTCAAGATTTTTTTTATTTGTCTGCATTGTTTGTGCTTGACAACAAGATGATAATACTGTAGAAATGCTGCAATACCTGCGGAATTGGTCGGGAACGAATTGCCTGATCAAATCTATATACCTACATAAGTAACTTTGGTCATATTTATTGAATGCTTTTTAAAATAAATCCACTTACCTCCCCATTCAACTGCATAATTGTTCCTATCCACAGAACAAGCCACATCTGGTATTTCACATGTCAAATCCTCTATACAGCCACGCCCATCTAAATAAGAATATCCATAGGGACAACATCGAGGAATTGATATACCATTTTGACATTCCCAATAAGACCTACATGTCCGTTTACTGGCATACTGATACTTGTCCAACTGGAATTTACAGACCTCTGAAATTAAAAGGATGAGGGTAAGCAATGAAGAGATATGGAGCAAATGCACATGAGACAAAGTCTCTACAAAAACATTTTAAAACAAGCAATGGAAAAACGCTTTATTGTTGTTTTTCATCTTGAAGTCACTATGAGGATTCATAAATATTGCTTTGTATAATACTTACAGAAAACTCTCTACAACACTATCCTGTTGGTTATTCGTTAAATTCTTCTTTTTTTCAAGGTCATGACAACAATTTTGTTTCTTAGCTTGTGTTTGAATCTTTGTAAAAACTAAATACTTAAGTTACTCTAAATTTCGTTTCTGCAGATGGCAACCTTTTGTTTCTTCAACGCATATGAAACCAAAAAATTTTGAAAACCTTAAACTAAAATATTTAAATGCTGAGAGTAATTAATTGGCAAACTGGATCTAAAAGGAAAAGCCAAAATCAGTTAGAGACAGAGCCTTGTGCGAGGGGGATACTACTTATAGATTTAGAAAATGTAATAAAAACAGATATTGAAAGTTTCCAAGCAAAATCGGTTTTTGGTCGACACTGAAGTATGCTGGGTCGGTGAATACCCTCGGAGACTTAACAGTATCAAACCAGTGGTAATAAATAATTAAATACCAAAGTTACAATCCATTTAGTTTTTTGCAGGTGGTCATTTCGACAACTTTTGTTTCTTCTGTGCAAATAAAGTATTGCTCACATTCATCAGAATAAGAATGACGTGACATGATAGTTTTTTTTGGTTTTTGTCTGTTATGGTGCTTTCTTTCACATTTCGTTGTAGCATCCCGAATTTTAGCTACTAGTACTTTGAATAAATGAAACACCAAATTGAAATTACTGTCTCATAAACTTATACATCAAGGGTATGTTCAGTCACTGTTGCAATTGTCACTTCAGAAATTTTACGGTCGTCACCACGATTTGACAGACCATTACAATGTTTCTGTGTCACAAATGAGAACAGATATCTTTGGGTAGATCCAGAGTTTGTTACCGGCTAACACCGACTGTGCTTACCCTTCCGGAGCACCTGATGATACCTCAGTTTTTATAGGAGCTCACACTGCTAGTGCTTTAGTTTTGTGGCGTTTTTGTTCATTTTTGTTTGTTTGTTATGTCTTTGTTAGTTATAAAGCTGGTTTTTGTCCTCTTCTAGCTTTTGGCCCTTTTAAATCTTTGATTCTTTCTCTTCTCTTGTTTAAAGTCCATTTTTAGTATTTGTGAAAATATATTTTGTGCGATGGTCACAAATTAACATTATAGAACAAAATAAAAATGGTATAGTGTATAGTTGTTTACCACGATTAAATAGTGAAAAAACACAAAAATATATAATTAAAAAACAACTAAAAATGAAAAGAAGGGAGGATTGCCCAACTTGTCGGACGTATGACCTACGACTAGGGGGCTACCGGGCTGAAATACAGAAATTCATCTTTCAGTTATTTGTTAATGTTATTCTATTATCAATTAAAGGGCCCAAATTTAACGCTTTTTGCACAATAATTTTGCACAAGAAATACAAAGAAATCCAAACACGGAAAATTTATCTATTCTCCCTTCTAAACTTACCGTGAGGGCAGAAAACATCTTTTGTGAGTTTGCACGTAAGAGCAGACTGACTCCAGAACAGCCCATATGGACAAAGCTGTGTAACTGGTTTTAAGATTCCACCATCTGTTGGATAGCAGACGACAAATCGATCACATGACGTTGGATGGTTTGTATAACCCACTCCTCCATCCATTTTGCATCCAAGACAGATATCTGTTATCAAGATTTATAAAATAATTTAGAATAGTTTCTACCTGTTTTAATGTGACAGTGAATAAATTCCAAAGGATTTTAAGAAAATTTTATCCATAGATCTAACTTTTCAAAAGCAAGACAACATTTTTTTAGATAAAGAAAGATCCGTGGACGTTACATACACGTCAATCTTTTACACCACAAAAAACAAGTCTTATTGGCATCAAACCAAAACATGTATTTTTTACAGGTCGTTTTATTCTGTTTGTCAAGAAACACCACAAAACTGTTTTTAGCAGTGAGCTATACTCGAAGTTAGCTTTTACTATTTTTCTGAGTCCGGCGTCAGTTCGTCAATCTATTATTAAAATTTTACTGATATTCCAGTTTTGTCTTTTCATCGACCGACGTTTGTTGTACATTTTTTTTCTTGCTATCGTCTTTGGCACAGTTGAAGAGCGAGAGAAATAAAACTCGCAACGGATTTTCATTGGTTTTGTCTAAGGGTTAGATTAGGTTGCATGTAATTGTAATTTTCGGCTATGATAAGTGGTTCCTGTTATCTTTTTACGCCATATTTTCTTCTGAAGTGATCCTTCAATACCAAATTTTTTTCTGAAGTGATCTTTCAATACCACATTTTTTTCTGAAGTGATCTTTAATGCCATATTTTTTTTCTGAAGTGATCTTTTAATACCATTAGCCGGCTGCGTGACCGGAGCAATTCGTGCTTATATTCCTGAGCACTTGCTGATATCTCCAGCTTTTTATGGGGTGACACTTTAAGTATTTTAGTTTCGAGGTGTTCCTGTTTATTTTAGTTTGTTTCTTCTGTTTAACTTATGTTACATCTAAGTGTTCGGTTGCTTGAAACTTTATTTAGGTACTTCTTTTTGCTTAGGTATCCCCTTGCTGATACCATACTTGACAAAAAGCGAATTGACTTGCTTCCTATTCAAAATTGTGACCGGCAGTTCTGCACATATTTCAGTATGACTATCACGAGAGCAAAACTTAAAAAAAGTTTCATGGATAAATGGGATGAAATATTCTTTGAGAGAACATACATTTAAACATTCTAACAATGTTCATTGAAGGACCCTCAAACTTATATTCGAAAGTCTCAGTTTTTAGTCTAAATCTTCTAAACGGATTACTTTGTAATCGAAAATCAATGTACAATATCCATAAAAGTCTTAACCTTATTGCAGCCCTAGCTAACCGAAAACAATGTTCATACATTCATCTAGTCTAAATCTTCTAACCACATCCTAAACGGAAAATCAATTGGCATATTTGTTGTAAACTTTCTAAATAGAGCCGTAGCTTAACTGAAAACCAATGTATAGTGTGTATATAGAGTCATCCTTCTAAACGAAAGCCACGGCTGAACTGTACATATCTGGTGTAAACCGTTTACAAAGGGACCGATTCATCGAAAAATCCTAGCGTTATTTATGTTTGTCTCTTGTCTTCATTTGTGTTTTTCTAGTGCAATTCGCTTGAGAATCGTGGCTTGTGATTGTAGTTTTCTTCCACAATAGGGTCTGTAAGTCTCGTCATGTGACACCGAGAAATTACGATAAAATCGTAATTTGAAAAAAATTTCCCGCCAAAATATGACGTTTGAGAATTATGACGTTCAAAGTTTTTGTTTCAAACGTCATATATTTTTGTTAAAAATGCAACTTCCGGGTACAACTTATGTGCCCGGAAGTTTCAAAATTAGACGAGACTTACAGACCCTATAGGTGTTTACTGTTATCCTCTGTTTGCAATTACATATTTAGTCTAAACTTTCGAAAACCTGGCAAGAACCTTAAATCAGTGTACAGTGTGCATATTTAGTCTAAATATTCTAAATAGAGTACTGTTGAAACATTTCTAACGATGCTCTGGTTGACCGAAAACATAGTATATTTGATATTTTACGAAAGCATATGGAGTAAATGAACATGAGACCATAACACATATGAAAACTCCAACTGCAATATTTTAATGAGCTGTACGGCCATTTCGGAAATAAATTCCTCATCAGCAGCACTAGAACCCAAATAAAGGAAATCCATAACTTCCAATATATATGTATCTAGTCTAAACTTTCTGAACAAAAGTTTAACCGAAAACCAATATGCATATTAAGTGTAAGCATTATAAGCCCTTGCTTGATCGGAAACCAATGTAGAATGTGTATATTTAGTCTGAACATTCTAAATGATGCCCTGGCTAAATTGAAAACAAATAAACATATCTAGTCTAAACCCTTTTTAACAGAGCCCTTGCTTAACCAAAAATTAATGTACATATCTAGTGTAAAATTAATAATGAAGGGATATGGAGTAAATGCAAATGGATAAGGTCTTCGCAGATGCATGTTAAAACCAAGCAATGAAACAACGCTAAAGTTGTAGTTCTTCATTTACGCATTCTAAACCGAACTCTGGCTATGTAGAAAACCAGTGTAAAATTAAGTCTCAATCCTTTAAAAGGATCCATTTTTAAACGAAAGAATAAGTCTTAATTACCAAAAATATCGAAATAGGAAGTCAAAGCCATTCCAAGGACATCCACTGAGTGCTATACACGGAAAGAAGGCGCGGTATTTTCAAGGGGTGTGACCTCTAGTCCGGCAGTAGTAGTGGCATTAAAAACAGTGTACATGTGTAGTATAAACTTTCTAAACGAAAACCTGGCAAAACCGATACTAGTGTACGATGTAATTATTTAGTTTGAACATGGAAAACCTTCTAAGTGAGTCCTGGCTAAAACGAAAACTAAAATACATATTTAGTCTAAAGTTTAAATAAAACCTGTTCATTCTGAATACGTATCTGAAAAAAAACAAAAAAAAAAAGAAAAAAAAAAGAAAAAAAACTGTTGTCTGTATACCGTTCACGAATAATGGTTCATATTCAATGATATTTGGTCCTTATGTAATTTTGTTTTGTGTATGTGTAATGGTGTCTTGCTAGAATATGATTGTGGCTGATTAACGCAAGTTAATAAAAAATCCAACATTTATCAGAAAATTCATACATACCTCCAGGTAATGGTTCTGTAAATCTCATTGTTTTGGTTTTCATCTTATTTATATCAAGTGGTTGTTTCTGTATTGACATCGGTAAGTTTGGTTTTGGTGGTTTCGTTTTACTTACTGCAAGGGTTTGTTTCTGTAGTGACACCGGAATCTTTGGTTTCTCTGGAATGATTTCGGGCAAAATGTTGTTTAATTTCAAAGCCTCGGGAATTTGACTTGGATTTGTCAGTACAATTGTTTCCTTTTTTAATACTTTCTCCTTGAAGTTTTCCACATCGGTAATTGTTTTTCCGTTACCGTTAACAAATTCAGCCAACTTTGTGATCATTGTTCCACTTTTTATAACAGGCAGATCAGAACTGAAGTCGTGTGAATTGATTGAACTTCCTGAATTGAAGTCAGACGAATGTTTCACATTTCCAGACGGTATTGGAAAGAAATCTGTATTTGTCCCCGTTTCCGAATGGACAGTTTCAAACAGAATGTTGTTTGATAATCCCTGTTTTAAAATTTCAACAGAATTTAGAATTCCTGTTGCACTCGTTTCTAATCCGTTTGAATGTTTATCCGCCATAACATAAGGGTTTCTTTTACTATTTTGGTCAAAGATTTTACTTTCAGTATTATCAAATCCAGAAAAAAGAACATTGCTTTTAGGACCAAGTTGACCTTGTAGCGAAGTCCTATTTGCTTTAATCGTACTTTTTTGATTAGTTAGAGTTTCAAATCCACTCGGGGAACCAGCACTTACTGGATCTGTCGGAGTTTTAAATGCACTCAAGGAACCAGTTGAAATTGATAAACCACCTTTAAAAGCAGGAACCGGTTTTGTTCCGCTTTCTTGGTTAGAATTCGTTAAATCCTGATTCAAATTTATTGTTTTTTGTAGATCAACACTCCTTTGATTAGCCTTCCTAAAATGTTCTAGTTGTAATGCGATACTATCTCTGACTGACAAACCTTTTGCTTTTAGTGGATCTTTGTTTTTGTGTGAGCCAGAGGTAGCAATCTTACCAGAAATGTCTTCCAAAAACACTGCTTCATTTTCAAAATTTTGTATCAAATCTTTTGATTTAATTGCATTATCGACCACTTGTAACTGATCAAAAGTATCGATTTTCGGATTTTCAAATTGTGAATTTAATTGTGCAATTGGATCTACTATTTTTGTAATAATATCATTCATGTTTCCGCCCGCAAAGGGGGACATAACTCCTACCGGAGGGTCGATGGCAACTGCTTCGTGAGGTTGATTAGATCCAGTGTTTTCAAATTTTCTAGAATCAAGATGAAAATCTAAGCCAAGTGGCAAACTTTGATGGTCTACAGATGTAATATCATGTTGTAATAAACCATCGTTTAATGTTTGTATCAGGTCTTGATCTCTTGTCGGTGATCCGTTCTGTACTAATTGCTGAACTGTTCTGTCAGGGTTGTTATGCTGTCCACCTATCCCCTCGAGTTGACCTTGTTGCAACCATTTTTGTAATAAATGATTTTCCCAATTTTCCCCACCTGTGCTTAAAACAGGTCCGTTATCGACTACTGTTTTCCCTGGTAAATCGGCGTTCTTGTCAATATGTAAATCAGGTGTTTGTTTGTTTGTATCACTTTTCAGTTGAGGGGTTCCAATGGGAAATTTATTCCCAATTGGTGGTCCTCTACTGAATAAATTTCCTTGATCTATATTTTGACTGATAACTTTACTATCAAATGAGGGTACGGATGGTGATGTATCCAAAAACGAACGCGGAGGCTTTTGAAAAGGACCATTTTCTTTTATTCCAAACAATCTACCTTCAATGCTGCTTTGAATTTGTTCCAATTTTTGCCTGTCAAGCCTTAATTTGTCTGTGACTGTTGGATTGACGTTACCTGATTCCTGTCGCTGATATTTACGATTCCTTCCTTTGAATTTTTTCGTTTTGAAAAATCTGAATTTTGGTCTTTTTTTACGGACACTTTTACTTTTAGTCGTCAAAATTGCAACCTTTGAATGCTTAGTTTTCTTATAAGGGTCGAATCGTTTCGGATACACCGGTACAATTCGGTCAACATCATATAAATGCCGATGATAACTTCCGGTTTCCTTTCGATATTTCTTGTCAGGTAAAGCTAGTTTATTATGAAAAATAGCGCTATTTTTTATTTTGTATTTTTTATTGTCTTTCTTGTTTTTGTTTAATGGCAGAGATGAATGAACTTTAAACGGTGGCTTGGATTTCACTGGAAATTCTGAAAAAAAAACAGTGTAGAATTATATTATCGTTATATTAAGAAATAAGATTATTTTACTTTTGACTAATCTATATTATGTCCTAAATAACCGTCCTCTGTCAGTTCTGCTGTCTATCTACGTCATGGATAAATGTTCTTTTCTAGTTCTGCTATCTCTTTAAAAAGATGGTCTGTTGACTACCGAAACAAAAATGGCGAATAGCACTAATTTCTTTGAACATGCCTAAGATTTCAGCTTTTGTACCCAGAAGTATAAGTATTGTCAATATTTTTTGATTAAAGCACTCAACTGATTGATATAGAACAACCACAAGAAAGGACCCTAAATGGGAAAAATGATCATTTTAACAACTTTTGCACTTCTTTTGGGAAGATAGAATATGCTGCCCGTTTCAATAAATGCAAATATATATAAAATGACGAAAATTCATTTGCCAAAAGACAATAAGTAATTTTGAAAGATGGGTCACGGGGTACTCGCCGCTAAACTTTTTAAAACTTTTTTTCCTACTGCAGTTAGGATTCAAAATGACGAAAATTCATTTGGTGTACATTTTTCAATGAATATTAAGATTTCAAATATTTCCATCACAGTTTATTGGATAATCGGTGCAACTGGGGTACTCTCAAGTTATAACAAGACAGCAGAACTAGCATAGGACGTAATCAGAAAATAGAACTAGCATACAGTGATGTACAGTGATGTAGATAGACAACATAACTGTAATGGAACAGTAATTTATGAACTTGCTTATTGATAAAATAGAAACACAGAAAATAGAATCGAGCATTAACTGATAACAAATGAGATGAGACAAACTAATATAACCGGTCGAAAAAGTACAGAAATCGTAATAGATGTAAAAAACACCTGCAATGGCTGAAAATGATAATTACATGCCACAATCTTCCAGGGAACTACACAGGAAATACACGAATAAGACAAAAGACAAACGAAGACAACGGTAGGAACTCTGGACAGCTGGACTTGGTACCGGCACTAGCAAAAGCCAGCGGTAGGGTTAAATCGGTGTATGGGTGCTCAAACCTCCCCTTCATCTGTCCCGTTTCCCTATAGTATAAAAACATAGGAATAAAACCCAATACAGGTAAACTACTAACTCCATGACCACAATCTTGAAAGGAGAGAAAAAGACAATAATTAATTTTGAAAGATGGGTCAAGGAGTGCTCGCCGCTAAACTTTTTAAAACTTTTTTTTTTTTGCAGTTGGGATTCAAAATGACGAAATATGTTGTCATCTCTTAAAATAGTTTTATTGATATTTTCTCCACCATTTAGAGAAAGAAAATAACAAACAATTGTTATTCAATTAACAAACAGTTACAACACTGTAAATTTTTGATTAAAAATTTTATCTTCTGAACATTTGCAATCAGTAACTGAATATTCAAACTCGTTGAAACAACGGAATTAAAAAAAATAAAATTTAGTAGTAAAATCCTCTGCTCAAACAGTGATGCATTTTAGAGAAGTGGGTTTTTCTGCTAAATAGACCACTTTCATGTTTATTTCTTATCCCGACTTTGGCTCCGTTTTTATAACGTTTTCCACAAAGGGAAGTAATCTAATGACCCGACAGTCAGGTTTACGGTTCCATTGTAATAAGGGAGAGCAGTAGGTTTTGAATACATGGGTATCTATCACTGGACTAGGGGTAATATCTCGATTGTCTTTAAATAAATTATTTCAAGCTTTTCGGGTACTTACCGCAGTGAAAATCGTAACCGTTGCCAGAGAAAATATTTACTGACCGCCCTTTCCTTAATAAGACCGAAAACCAGAATGACGGGTGTTTGCGAGTGACGTCCCTTTGAAAAACATGCTAAATTAGCAGTCATCCCGTAAATATGAAATTCGTCTATTTGGAGCATATTTACCGTGCATTTGCTAGAAAGTTTAAACAAACCAGCTTCGAACACAGTGCACAATGATAATATACGGACTAATTTTGTTTGCAATGTTTAATTGTGGTAAGGTAAAAACATTGAAAAAATTGAAGTGTTCTGTACTAGTTCTGCTGTCTGCCTTATGATTTTGATTTTGATAATTCTGATATCACATATTTTTTGTGCTTTACAAACAGGTGTAAATCAAAACCAAGATTAGAGCGACCAATCAGTTGATCGTTAGGACAAGTTACCGTATTTGTAACACCAGAATAACACATGACTTACAATTTGAAAGTGACCTGTTGCGACATCTTAATATAGAGAAACAAAAAGAGCTTTGAACTCTAGGAAAATACAGATACTCTTAGCTTTATAGACAAAATTAAACCTGGCATTTTTAAATACATATTTTTTACTAAGAAAATGTTCCAAATTCGTCAACTCAAAACTAAATATATTTTGACTCTTAATATACAGATTTAAACCTTCTTTTAAAAATTGTATGGTAGAGGCCTTTTTTCCATGTTCTGTGCTAGTGGCCATGTTTTCTGTGGAATCGGGAAAAAATAAGTATCTTTTTAAACGGTCTTTCCTACATTATTCCAGTATACTTTAAGTAAATTTGCCTCAATAGTTTCAGAGCTGATTGTGTTTTTCCCATACTGTCCAATGTTAACCTATGTTCTGTGCTGGCTGCCATGTTTTTTTGTCAGATCGCAACAAAATGAGCAATTATTGTGAAGGACCTACCAATCAATTTTCCTGTAAAGTTTGGTTGAATATGCTTAAGTCTAACTACATAAGGCATTAATTGGCGTTGGGATCTAATGACCTGAAAATTTTTCAAGTATACTGGCCTCTCATGGATACTGCCGATGTCTACTGAAGCACATGATGATTCTTTACCAAACCATTCAGGAAGTTTTGAGTTTGATTTTTTTTGTAGTGCAACATTGGTATACCAGCACACAAGGTCCTTGAGCTAGCGGTGATTAGCTCTCTAATTAGCGGCGAACACTCCCAGACCAATTTTTCTATATTTTTATACGTTCCAGCTAATTATTTCAATTTCAAGATAGTGGTCAAGACGAAGAACAACAATATTAGCGTTGTTTCATTGCTTTGTTTTACCATGAATTTGTAAACTTTGTCTCATTTGCATTTATTCCATATCCCCTCATTATTTATTCGAGTTAGAAATCTACCTGTAGAAGGTTTTATTTGTATGTTTATTATACTATAGGGAAATGGTACAGAGAGAGGGGAGGTTTGGATACCTACAAATCTGTTTAACCCTACCACAAACGTTTGCTAGTGCCGGTACCAAGGCCGGCTATCGCGAGTTCTGATCATTGTGTCTTTTATTTGTGCTTTTTTAAGCGGTTCCCTTGTGGGTTGTTGCATGTCATTGTGATTTACTGCCATTGTTAGCGTTTTCTGTGCTTTTATAATATATACTCGATACACAAATTGTATTCCAATTGTATTCACAATACAGTTATTTTTTTTTTCAAAATAACCTAAGTGCTAGCTCTAGCTATAACAAAGTTGAAATTTCAAACTGAAACTTTGGATAATCAAATGTTATCAAAATAAAACGTAAGTGTTTTTCAATAAGAATAAAAGAATTACCACGATGTAGACTTCCCTTGGTATAGAGATATGAAATGACAAAATACCTAAGTTATTGACACATCCATTATACCCTCGCTTACAGCTCTAGTAATTTTCTAAAACCTGATCCATTTGGGAATAGAGGAATAGCACTAATGTCGATACCTTGTAAAATATATGCTGACATACTGAATTCAAGATTATTGAACAGGATAGAAGATATTGATTTATTATTCGACGAACAGAAGGGCTTCACAGAGAAAAGAGGTTGTAAAGAACGCTTATATGGTTAACTAGCTTTATTACTTACCGGAAAATTGAACGTAAATCAACATTTGCTTGCTTTATTGATGCTAAAAAGGCGTTCGACTCTGTAAACCGAGAAATGCTTTGGTACAAATTATTGTCGTTTGGCATAAGTGGAAAATTTTTGAAGAGTCTGCAATCATTGTACGTAGATGTCCAGTACGAAGTTAAAATTAATGGATACACGACTGATATGTTCGATTTAAATTTGGGAGTGAAACAGGGTTGCCAATTCTTCCCTACGTTGTTCTCTCTATATATATTAACGGTTTTGTCGACGAAATTAATTCGCTTAACTTAGGAATACCAATCAATGATAGTTCTTTAATTTCAATACCATTCAATGCCGATGATATTGTTTTGCTGACCCCGAATGACGAATCACTGCAAAAGATGTTGAATATCGTTCATAAGTGGTGCTCCAAATGGAGAATCTCGATTCATTTCGATAAAACATAGTGCATTTTAGAAGTCCTTCAAACACACGATCTGACTACTACTTTTATTGTGGAAGTTCGCAAGTTGAATATAGTGATAGGTATAGATATCTTGGTATTTGGATAGATGAACATTTAGATTGGAAGTTTTGCGGTCAGGGAAGTGAGAAAATCTGCAAGTCGTGCACTATCGGCGTTATGTACAAAATTTATCTCTTGTGGGGGAATGGGCTTTGGTGTCTTTGAAAAACTTTATGAAAGACTTGTTCAGCCGGTTTTATTATATGGATCAAGGATATGGGGGTTTATCTGAACATAAACAACTAGAAACAGTGCAAAATGAGCTTGTCGATTTTTCTTAGGTGCTCTGAAAAACTCGTCAAATTTAGCAGTACGAGGTGATATGGGATTGAATATTGTAAAACGAAACAAAACATTGAAGTGCTACAATTGTTTTTCAAATTGTCAAACTTAGAACATGATAGAATTGTTTGGGCTATACATGATGCTAAGAAAACAAAACGTCGATCATGGCATTCACGGTTATTAACTTTACTGAGAAGCTGTAATCTTGAACATCTTAATATGGATAATACAACATCGACTCGACAAAAAGATAATTTGTTCGGAATAGACTTACTGAAATTGATAAGGAAACATGGCTAATCGAAGTTTTTAATAATAGAAACTGAAAATGCAAATAAGCTAAGAACATTCAGAAGATATAAAACAATGCTTGAAACAAGCAATTACCTTAAAACTGTTAAGTTCCGTGACCAGCATCGCATTTTATCTAACTTTAGAAGTGGTTCGTAGCTATTGTCAGTGGAAACCGGACGATACACCAAGCCAAAAAATTCATTAAATGACAGACTTTGTATATTTTGTGATGCTAATCGAGTAGAGACAGAGCAACATTTTTTAATAGACTGTGAATTCTATTCTGATATAAGGAATGACCCTTTTAGTTAGCTATGTAGCTTGGACGATTCCTCTAACAACATTATTTAATTTGATTACATTATGAAGAAAGATGACGCAAAAACATGTATAAATGTAGAATTACTCATTTGTGATATTAACTTTATTTAATTTATATGGGTATTGAAAATGTGAGATATTTGATATCTATTTACTTATTTTTCTTACAAAATTATTTTTTTGTCTCTTTTTCCTGTAAGGTTTCTTTTTTAACATTTAACGTTATTTTTAACATTTTTTATGAATTCTAATTTAATATTGAAATATAAACTGTTTAAAATTTCGCTTACACTGCCAATGAACATACATGTTTTATTTTATGTTTGGGTTTATTTTTATTAGGGGCATTCTTATTTTGTATTTTTATAAAGGATTTTTTTTTATATTTTATTTTCTCATGTATTTTATGAATAATCGTCTTATATATATATGTTGTGTACAAGTTGTAATTTTGTACAAGTTATAACATGTACAAAAATTTTGTACAAGTTATAAAAAATTTTGGGTACCTTCATTTGATCAGGAACGCTGACAAATTACTTTTATGTTTCAAACATAGTTATAGTGATATTTAACATCATCATAACTGAGTCAATGTAACTGAATCACCATGACTTTATAATAAGTGCATTTTAGCATAAAAGAAGTATTGTTTTCTAAAATAAACATAGTCAAGTTTACAGCCTGATTGTACATGTACTCTGATTTCTTGATGTTAGTTTTGGGTTGTTATGAAATACATAATTAGTCTAATGCTTGAATTTCTCAGCATAAATGTCTTGCTTTTCAAATTCGTTGTAGAAAATGTGTAGACTTTTATAATGTCAAGCAGATGTGGATATCTGCACAACTTGTACAATATTTCTGTACAAGTTATAACTTTTACAAAATCTCAACTTGTACACAACATATATACAGATTTAAATATTATTGAATGAAAGTGTCTCTTATGTCTTAAAGGCAAGGATCTAATATATGTTTTTATGTATTCTTATGATAATGTGAATTTGTTTTATACATGTATATTTCATTATGACACTATAATAAACTTTTTACTTACTTACTTACTTACTAGTATTATTGATACTATCCATTTGGCAGTCTATATCTCGTGATAATTCTCTCTCTATAAAGTAACTAAACTATTTACAAAAGTTGAAGACATTAAATTTAATCAATGTTTAAAGCAATCAATTTTGTAAAATTAAGCCTATGAAACAAATAACACATCTATATAGTTTTTTTGTTTTGTTTTTTTTTAATACTTGCTCTTGCTTTCATTTCATATATATATATATTTTTATAATTTTCCAATAAATATTAAACACTGAAATACTGCTGAAGTTGGCAATGAATCAATAATGGCTCTCAAACATTACTGGATAAATATTCTGTATCAGTTTTTATAAATCTTTCGAGATTTGATGTTTTAATCTAAACTATCATCGGCAGAAAAAAAAGAGATACTTGCGATTTTAGTGATTTTGATATTAATACACTGCGCCAAAGTGTAATATTTGAAAATGTGCATCTAAGCAATTAGACAGTTATATTGGAACATCGGTGTTCAAATTTAGAAATTGAAATAGAAATGAAGATGAACACACAGACACAATTGAAAGTCGCAATTAACACATAAACACACAAACCAAACGAACCAACAGAAAAATCATTGTTTCGTTCTGATGTGGCGTGGGTGAATGGGATACACATCCTATACTTGTCAATCAAACCACAATTAGACTGGAAACATTAGCACTTATTGTGTCTCTGGCATGTCATCGGCCATTCGGAATTATGTCCCACAATCAAGCTTATACATCTTTTATTGACTGTTATTGTATCCAATCATCGAATTACCGCAATAAATACAGGGTTATAAGTGTTTTATTGATTTATCACCATATTTTATGTCCTTATGCTTATGATGTTTTATCTCCAGGTGTAAAACAGACTTCAATGGCAATTTTTGTAACTTCCAGTTGTTTGTCACACTAAAATTTTAATTTTAAAAGTAAATACCCGTATGTGCAAGCTATTAGAAAGTTTTCGGAAATCTTACATTTCAGCCCCGAGATCGCTTCAATAACTAGTTTCATGAAGATATTCGTCTGCTTCGGACGAGGATGAACCAGTCAACCCGAAGCAGAATAGGGAGATTGCAGAAGTTGTGAAAATAATAGTTTATTTTTACTTTTTATTTGGTTTAAACAATATTTTATTTACGAAGTATACAAATAAACATAATTACACAAACAAGATGTGGAGATTCGGATTGGAAACTACATGTAGAATAGTTTCCTACTAACTGCTTGTTTCTGTATACTCACTGCAAATACCGATGTATGCAAAAAAATTGTGGTTTAATTTGTCTCTAAATTCAGTTTAGATACAGGCTGTTGTACCGTTCCGTCCAGGACCACCCTCTCATTTGAATACTTAATAGGTAAATACCAAAATTACTGCTACTTTCTCTGTAGAATATTTCGACAACTTGTATCTCTACAGTGCAGGTTACATCATTTAAGGGACGACCATTTGATTCTGAGGGGGGGGGCAGATTTTGTAAATAAATATTCTGTCCCTGAAAAAGTTGGAAATAAATAATCTGGCCTGCACATCCAAGAAAATAAATAATCTGACCTTAGATTTATTGGTACGATACGGCGAAAAATAAATATTCTGGCCCGCAAAATTTTGAAAATAAATAATCTGCCTCGACCGAATCTGACAGCCCCCCCCCCCCTCAGAATCAAATGGTCGTCCCCTTAGAAGATCAACATTGAAAGATGATATTGAAAATGCTGACAAAGAACAAATAACCGAAAAGAATGTAATGATCTCAGTTTGTAACAGGAAACAGGAAGATACTTACTATTTTTATATGGTATTGTACTGTGTGGTGTTCTCTGGTGTCCTGAAATAAGACATAAAAATGTTGTAGGAGTAAAAAAAATAATAATAAAACCCAAAACCACAAAGTTAAACTAGTGCACTATCAACCTAATGTTCAGATTTGAGGTAGATTTTTTCCTGTAATTTATTTTTCTTAAATGCAATAGAAACTGTTTCTTTATTGGTCAATGATTATTATTTATCTCATAAATTTACAGGTTTAAGGGTGAGTAGGAGGGGTCTCATCCCGGAAGGCCAAGAATATAACTTTTAATTTCCGAATTAAAAAGAAAATAATTTTTCAATCCCGATTCCCGAAAATGTCAATGCCGGCGTATGACGTTTGCATCGATTTTTAAAATTCCAATGGTTGGAAGTTAAAGCTTAATAGTTGAGATTAAAATAAAGAAAAAACGCTTCAACCATATTGGTTTAATCTGGCTAAGGCATGGTACTGTACCTTACCGATACTGATGTACGTAAAAATATAGTGACTACATGTTCTGGTGGTATAGATATGCACTAAGAAACAAAAGTCAAATTTTTAATTTTTCTTTCCATTTCTATCCATTTGCTCAATGTGAAAGAGCTTTTAGCGACATTCTTTTTACGGTGCATTGCATTTGCGCCAATTAGTATTTCATTTGCGCCAAAAAAATATTTCATTTGCACCACAAACTATATTTCATTTGCGCCAAAGTAAAAACTTTGCATTATCGCCAAGTACAGGTAAATAGTATAGATAAAAAAGTAAAAATACGTCTTTTTACTTGTATTTCCCTCTTCTGTTTACCAGCATTACCTGTTTTATTTGCTCACCACATGGAGGCTGAAGTAAAATTTGGAGCAAGACATTTTACTAAATCGCTAAAACTAATATAAACACTTTAAGAGCGCTATTTTTACAATGTACAAACAATCGTGTTTAAAGTTTTAGAAGTACCAAAAACATATTATAAATACAAATAAGAACCAAGAAAATATAACTTCGGATTAAATTAGTCGAATTAATATTAAACACCTCCACTACTCCACCACATTTCGATCCATTTCAGTAAATAGACTACCCGCCACTACTTTACCTGTTTCATGTTGATACAACATCAATGGGTGAAATTTTGCATATCTTAGATATAGTAAATATTTAATATTAAATAATATAATAATTTTTTTTCCAAATGATATATTAAATATAAAATATTAAATAGTATATTTATTATTGCTTCCCCTTCCTATACATTACCTGAAACTTTACCTGTAAAATATTTACCTGAGAAATGGCGCAAATGATATGCAAGCTTGTGGCGCAAATGAAATACCCCACTTTTGAAAAAATGGCGCAAATGCAATGCGCCCTCTTTTTATTCTATAAATGGAGTTTGAACAAATGAAATATTTACTTGTAATTGATCTAAAGTTAACATGTCCACGCAAATCAAAGAAATAATCGGCAGAAATGAAAATCCAATTCGGCGCTAACGAAAAACGCCGGTCAATTGTAAATCCCGCACCCTAACCCTAACCCCAACCCTAACCCTTGTATGTCAAACGACACTGCTTAAATACTTTAGTTAAACTAAACCATTCTTTTTCCTGATTTATCATTGAATTCAGTATAAAGGATTTGTTCTTCCTATTCACTCATTGCATTGATATAATGTTTTGACTACTCTCGGAGTGGGTATTGGCATATCGACATCCGTCGCCATCCTTTTCTGGTATTGACCACACTTCGATGCTGACCCGAAGACTGATTTTTTAAACTAAGGAATATCTTTCTAATGCATAGCTCTAATTTTAGCTGAATTTTTGCTTTTTCAGTATCGGTTATTTGTTTTCTACCAGCTTTAAAATTATTAGCTCACCTGGCCTAAAGGCCATGTGAGCTTTTGCCATCACTTGGCGTCCGTCGTCGTCCGTCGTCCGTCCGTCCGTAAACTTTTCACATTTTTGCTATCTCCTCAGAAACCACTGGACCAATTTGAACCAAACTTTACAGGAATGATGTATGGAAGGTCCTTTACTAAGTTTGCCGAAATTTTTNGCCAGCGCAGAACATAGTTTAACATGGGACCCTATGGGAAAAGCAAATATTTGCTATCTCCTCTGAAGTTACTGAAGCAAATGGAACCAAACTTTACAGATATGATGTATGGAAGGTGCTTTACTCAGTTTGCTGAAATTTTTTCGATCCGTGAAAAAACATGGCAGCCAGCGCAGAACATAGTTTAACATGGGACCCTATGGGAAAAGCAAATATTTGCTATCTCCTCTGAAGCTACTGAAGCAAATGGAACCAAACTTTACAGGAATGATGTATGGAAGGTCCTTTACTTAGTTTGCCGAAATTTTTTTGATCTGCGAAAAACATGGCCGCCAGTGCAGAACATACTTTTACATGGGACCCTATGGGAAAAGCATATATTGACTATCTCCTCTGAAGCTACTGAAGCAAATTGAACCAAACTTTACAGGAATGATGTATGGAAGGTCTTTTATGGATATTGCCGAAATTTTGCTGATTCCTATAAAAAATCGCTGCCAGCGCAGAACATAGTCTAACATGGGACTCAAGGGAAAAGCATCTATTTGCTATCTCCTCTGACGCTACTGAAGCAAATTCAACCAATCTTTACAGTAAGGATGTATGGAAGGTACTTGGATCTGACAAAAAAGATGGCCTCCAGTGCAGAACATAGTTTAACATTGGAGCCAGGAATGAGATAACCATCCTTATAATCATCATCTCTGAAATGTATAGAAGGTCCTTTGCAAAAATTATTCATTTCAATAGGANCAGACAAAAAACATGGTTGCTAATGAAGAACATAGCTAAACATTTGCCCCCATTGGTAAGGAAACATCTTTTTTAGTCATGTATGACGTAGAAGCATTTTGCCAGGTGAGCGATACAGGCTCAGTCTCTGAGCCTCTAGTTTTGGTTTATGCACTTCCAAATGTTTTCATTTGATCTGCACTGAATAGACATACATTGTCGAAATGCGCAATTAGTGCAGAAACTAAATTAACAAATCAAATATTTATTGTCATATAAACATACATGTAGTTTGTGACATTAACAAATAAAACAAGCAAGTAAAGAAAAATAATATCAGAGTTATGAGTCCCCTGTCCTCAGTTCTAATGACCGTTTTATAAAGGACCCTATTTTTCCTACTTGCTTTAGTGTTGATGGGCACAGCAAAAATTTAATTTTTTCATTAACAGTAACTTCGGTATTTTGTTATTTCTTTTAAGAGGAGGGCATGACTTTTTCTGATGCTTGATCTCATTTAATTATTGAAGGTTTTAGAGAAATAAATCCATTGTTAACTGTGTTTGCACCATTTGATGTTTTCTTTTACTTTGTGTTTACTGTTAAAGGGAAGTAAAAAAAAACCACTGCTTGCCGTTATTCATAAAAAATGATGACACTTGTTTTGTTTGCTGTTATCATGGATTTAAATTAACTGTTAACTGTTTTGAGGAAAATTAAAGATTCTTAGCCTTTTAATGTAACCCCTCTTGCCCCTTTTAAGTATTGTGTTAACAGCAACAAAAGCATGGATGTAGCGGTTAATTTTTGCGTATTTTGAGTGACCCTTTCTTCCAATATTTGCACCAGTGAAGCGTTTTTTGTTTGAAGAGTTTGCGAACTTTGTAATCTTTATTATCCTATGTTTTCTTTCTGATAAATTTTATCGAACGATCCTGGGTCTTTGACAATAACAAATATATTCCCAAAATAGAAGTAAATTTGAGATCTCCTGAAAAACTTTTGTAAAAAGTGCAAATACAGTTAAGATGAAAAGGATGCAGAAACCGAGAAAAACTGTCTATCCCACGTGCCCAAATTTCATTTCTTTTCAGAATTATTGTCCAATGGTTAAATATTTCTGAATCTCTTATCTCCTCAACTTTGATACTAAACACTATGAAAGTTTAATTTAGATTTTCTGCAGAAGCGTATCAGCGCATACAAACTTTTTAAGAATTAAAGTTATTTCGCGAAAGTTTGCAAAAAATGAAAATGTCTGCCTTATTTCCAAGTTTACAATGTAACAAAAGCCACTGCTGTTTTACAATTTCATTACCACGAAGGAACTTTATATCCAAAGACCATGGTATTTGTTATCTTGGGTAAGTGTGTGCGAGAGAGTTTTATGTAATGTATTTTGTCTTGTATTATATTGTCTTGTCTATCTTTATATCGAGGAGAGCAACTTTGTAGCCCTCGGGCTGTTTCTCATCCTCATTAAATAGATAAAGCATTAGATTTGTTATCTTCAAATAGATAAAGCTTCAGACCCCCACCCCATCCGATCTCGGTGGACCGAACAACAATCATATTCTGCAGAATTGCTTTTTATAGTTTACTTTATGAAGCATTTTAAATTGTGTTGTTTTCTAGTTTTCATAATTATCTCAAGTTAACCCTGTTTAGATAGAAGTCTATGCGGAAACGACTTCCCAAAGTACAAGAAGGGCTGGACGAACTGCGTACATGTTCCATACCGGCTTATCTACTAATAATTACATATGAAGCAAAATGATTGATTGATTGAGTGATTGATTGTTGTTTAACGCCAACTTCAGCAATATTTCAGCTATATCGTGGTGTGAACTGTTGGTGATATTATGAATATATAACTAAAACAATCATATAAAACGTATGGCTATGTACAGATAAAACAACTTCTAAAAGACAAAATCGTACGCTAAACAAATCAGATTTAATGAAATTTAAAACTTATATTTTACTATACATATTTACAGCTTTTAAAAATTGAATAATTTTGTGAAAGCTAAATGCAACGAAATCTGACGAAGTAATATAATGAACACAGATACATGATCGTGGAAATCTGAAGTGTCATTAATGTCTTGTTTTTATGAACCACATTATCATAAATAAACGCTTGTTGTACATGAATTATGTTTTTCTAGATAAATAAAAAATAGAACACCACATCAATGACTGTGATCAGTTGTATGTTTGTTGTCTGGGCGAAACAGACTACCACGTAAAAAAAATTATAAAGACAGTTTTGCTAACCACTGTGTTATTAGACAGCAACCAATTGGTGTTCCGGGCTGTTTCTGAAATCATTTTTTTATTTGGCCATGGTTTTACTCTTTGCTTCAGTGCATTTTTTTTTCTCAAAAATATTTCGTTGTACAGTAGAAATCATACGTTATGTTCTGTTCCTTAATTATGACACAGATTACCCACACTTTCACTTAAAAAAAAAGTCTGTCACATTTTTTATACTTTTTAAGTTTTATCTTATTCTTTCCTTTGTGGCTTGGAGTTAGTAGTCTACCTGTATTGGGTTTTATTTGTATGTTTATTATACTTAAGGGAAACGAAATAGAGAAATGGGAGGTTTTGGTACCCATAAACCGGTTAACCCTACCGGTACCACGTCCGGCAATCCCGAATTCCTATCGTTGTCTATGTTTGTCTTTGTCATTTGATTGTTTTTCTTGTGCAGAAATCTGGAAGATTGTAGTATGTGATTGTAATTTTCGGCCATTGTAATGTTTCCTGTTATCTTTCCTACATTAATTTAGCCGCAATTTTATTTTTATGCCCCCGCCGCTAGGCGGTCGGGGCATTAAGGTTTACCCTGATCCGTACGTCCGTCCGTACGTCCGTACGTCCATCTTTTAGGTTTCCGGATGATAACTTGAGTATCCTGCATCGGATCAAAACCAAACTTGGTCACATGCTTACTTATCACCAAAGACAGAACCCTATCGATTTCCAGGTTGGTACCCCCAAGGTCAAGGTCACAGTTGCTAAAAATAGACTAAAATTTCAAT
>MJUU01039063.1:0-11963 GCA_002080025.1 Modiolus philippinarum
CTAAGGAGTATCTCCCTGATGCAAAGCTCTGTCCTTAGCTGATTTAAAATTTGGCTTTACATTTAGATCATTTTGGTTATTCTATGGTTTTCTATCAGTTTTTAAACATCTTTGACCTTTTGGTCTTCCAAACGTTTAAATTTTATCTGCACTGAAGAGACATAAGTTGTCGAAATGCGCATATGCAGATTTTAAATTCACAGTAATTTCGGTATTTAGTTATTTGTTACCACTGGGTCGATGCCACTGCTGGTGGACTGTTAGTCCCCGAGGGTATTCACCAGCCCAGTAGTCAGTACTTCGTTGCTGACACGAAAGCCGATTCTATTTGGAAACTTACAATATCTAATTTTTGTAAATTTTGTTGAAAACTAAAGAGTATCTCCCTGATGCAAAGCTCTGTCCTTAGCTGATTTTGGGTTTACATTTAGATCATTTTGGTTATTCTATGGTTTTCTATCAGTTTTTAAACATCTTTGACTTTTTGGTCTTCCAAACGTTTAGATTTTATCTGCACTGAAGAGACATAAGTTGTCGAAATGCGCATATGCAGAATGTAAATTCACAGTATTTTCGGTATTTAGTTATTCATTAAGGTAGTTCAGGGGACTAAAAACAAAACAATAGATTTTAACTTATTTTTCCGTGAAGTTTATTTAATTAACTTCAAAATTTTAGTAAAAAATAAATAGTAAAAAATCAGTAGGTCACAGATCTCGTTTTTTCGGTAGAAGCTGTCGAAAATAGCAAGGTTTTGACATTTTTATAAAGTCTATATAGGGAAAATTCAATTTTAGAAATGTTTATATGAATAAAACGATAGAATTTTGTGAAAATGTAGAATAAAGTATGTCGAAGATATCTATTTGAAAATGTCCAATAAAAAATAGGAGTAAAGGATCATATTTGTTAATCAATTAATGTTAAGAAAATAAGAGCTTTTCAAAAAGTGTCATGTTTTGTAAGCTGTAGCTGACAGCATTAATGTTTCATTTTATTTAATTATCAATAAATAGGCCACGGGCTGATATCAATTCCGTGCACCCCCCCCACTTCCCATCTGGACCGATTTTTTTTCAGTCCTCCTATATCCCTTCTTCAAAATAAAACCTGTTAACACGAACATAACCTGCAGTCATAGACAGTATAGGGCCACTTCTATAGTACACCTCGAAAAAGTCTTGTATTTTCGTTTAACCTAAATTTTATCTTTTAAGCTCCATAATTATTTAATGATAAGTAATATGTACTGAAATTTGGTATCAAATTAAAGCTAATTTAATATCCTTTACAATGAACTCAAGTTTGGGCACTTTACGCCATTTTTATGATCTGGGGATACAAAAAATGTACCCCCTGCAAAAAATAGCGAAAATGACAATTTTAGGCTGTCAATTCCTTTCAGATAAATAACTCTCGTCATTTGATCTAGTTTTTATGCCTAACTTATCAGTTGTGATACAAGTTGAAAAAAAAGCCATTAAAGTCTATAAAATTTTGATTTTCGGTATAAATTTTTTGAAGAATGGGAATTTTCGGAATTTAAGATTTTTTCATAATTTCGACTTTCTGACTTTATGATCGTAAAAATCTGAATATATATTTAATATATGTAAAAATGATTTATGATATGCTAGCAAAAAATGTGTGCAAATATTTTAGTTTCAGGCGTATTGTAGGTTCAGAAATGCAAAATTAGCACCCCTTCCTCTAAAAATTAAGGGAAAATATGAAATATTCAGGCTCTAAATGAGTAAAGAATAATGTTTTATTGGAATTCTAGTGTTTATTTCACTAAAGCTGACATGCAGAAGATCATTTAAGTAGATTTAAACTTTTTAAGAAGTCTCTTTTTGACTCTTCTGCTCGAAATTGTATGCAAAATGGGAATTTTCCGTTTTTCAGAATTTCTGCTGTTTCGACTTTGAGATGTTAATACTTCATGAAATTGATATATCACTTGAAAATGTTTATTAGATATCCTTTCATTATATCAAAGCCATAAAAAATATGTTTTTAAACATTTTAGAATAACTACAGTATCATAAATTACAAACATATAACCCCTTACCACAAATATTCAACACAATTTATTTCATTTTATTCAGCTTGAGAAGCTTAAACATTGTTTAAAGGTCCAATACCATATCATTTCAAACACCAAAATACACAGAGACTCCCACATATCACACATAAGATCATGTGTGTGGTTTATGGGCAGTTATACAACAATTCAACTTTGAATTTTGTAAAATTTCGAAATGCTGAAAAATACCATTTTTCACGAAAATCGCCCAAAATATACAATTTTACCCATATTTTGGCGTTAAAATTGCATATTGCGATATATAAAATGCATTTTTTAAAAAATGAAAGTAAAATATTAGTATGTTTTGTTCATATAAATGTACAGACATACATATTCTGGGGATTTTTAAGCATCATTTTCTTCGGGTAGGGGCAAAATTTTCGGTAGTAAGAGTCACATTGAACACTCCTTGTTCTTCTATACATTGTTTTAGATAACCTATATATCGATTAGAACATTGAATTAGATATCTGCATATAAAGCCTCCAGATATGCCACATATAACTATTTAAAAGTGAGTTTTGGACAAATATGAAATGCTGAAAATTCCCATTTTTCATCAATATTGTAAAAAATATTGAGTTTAAGCTGATAAGTGGGACTTAGATAGAAAGTATGCAACCAACATTGTTATATGCAATGCAGATTTCGTGTGGTTTGGTTATTTTTATGCAAATATAGTAAAAAAAAAAGAAAATTTGTTGGGGTAGGGGTAAGTTTTTCGGTATTTAGAGTCACATTAAACACTCCTTGTTTTTTCTAAACAGTGTTTTAAGACAACTAATGTATCGCTTAGAACAATTAAATGGCAGATTTATCCTCCAGATTGCATATATAACGATTTTACGGTGAAATTTGGGCAAATCTAAAATGTTGAAAATTTCTATTTTTCATCAATTTCAGGCAAAATATTAAAATTAAGTCAACAAATGGCAGTTAAAATATGAAATCATGGTATAATTTATGAAACATTGTCATATACAACACACATTTTGCGTGTTCTGGTTATTTGTATGCGAACATAGGCAAAAAATGGCAATTTTACAGCAAATTTGTTGGGGTAGGGGTAAGTTTTATTGATGTATGATGTTTATATTACTTTAGAATGGCCATTATTTGTAATAGTTGTAAAGCAAATACAATAAGCTTTCATTTGATACCTTCTTTAAATGATATTTGTTTACTAAAAAGTAATATTTGGCAAAAGAATGACAAAACTTAGTCAAAATCGGAAATATTCAAAGATCCATTTAAAAATAAATTTTGGTCATTAAGAATAGGTTTACATTATGTTGACATGTTTTATATTAAAAAAAAAAGATTGAAAAACTAAATATAATTTTCAGAATTGGGAATCGAGATGCACTTCGGGTTCTTTAGACCATCAAACTTACGCAATTTCAATGAAAATATCTAAATTTTCCTCAATATTTCATAGTTGTAGGGTACGTTTAATGGCGCTATGGAACGTTTTGGGCGTAGAAATTGTAAAATTTGGGTTCTTTGTAAAGCTCATACAATAAGCAATCATTAAATACATCGTTTGTATTACTGGAAAGTATTTGGTCAACATTTTGAAGCAACTTAAAGAAAAATTTGAACGAAAAACGAAATTTTCCAAAATTTCGGTAGGTGGGCCTAAAAATGGGCCCTGTTCCACCAGTGCGTGCAAGTTATGCTCGTGTAACATTTTTCATTTTGAAGAAGGGATGTATGCGGACTTAATAAAATGGGTGGGGTTGGGAAGTGGGGGTGCAAAGGGGGGGGGAGAGGTTATTCCAGCCCATGGACTAAAACTATTTAAAATAATTTTTACAGCATTTTGATGGTAAATTCCTTGTGATGTTTTTGGTGATGAGTGCTTCTTTCTGCCTTTTTGGATTGTGGCTTTTCATGTTGTGTGATTCTAGGGATGTTGAAACACGTGTACAATAACAAAATTTGCTGTTTGTTGTGAAACTTTGGTATTTTTGTATTTCAACTTGTTATGATAAAAGGCACAATGAAAAAGCAGGAAAGAAAACTTTGTTGCCAGAACTGAAATGTTCACGGTTTAATTACATGTTGTATCTTAATGTTCTGGATAGAAATATATAGTTTCCATAACGAGAACTAGTTGATTATGAAATTTCTCACATCGAATTAAATAAATTTTTCAAATGTTTGAAAGCGAGGCTTGTCGAGCTTTTAAACATTTGAAAATTTATTTAACGAGATGTAAGAAATTTAATAATTAATGTGTTTAAGTTGTGGAAACTTTTTCTCTAATGACTGGACGAAAAACGCCGATGATTGTATTCCGAATGAATTTGGCGGGAAATGTCACGAAACTTGTTCTCCTCTCTAAATGTTTCCACACCGTTCAGGAAATGTGAAAACTGGATAGAAATTAGAGAAAAGGCATTTTTATATCTCGGTTTTGAGGATAGATAGAGGACATTTTGTAAAATACATATAGCAATTAAACTTTCTCTACCTCATTAACGGAACAACATCAAACTGTATGACTAGTATTCTATGCTGGCACGAAACCGGTCATTAAACAACTGACAAGATATAATACTAGTATTAAGAATATTGATGACTCAATTATTTGAATCAAACAAATCTGTCATATTCAAAATGGCCATCTGCAGAACTAAACGTCATAATTAATATTAGTATTATTTTGTTTTATACATGTAACCACTTGGACCATGATAGAAGACGGAAAGTCAAAAAATTTAGTTGTACAGTACATCAGTGCTGGTGCTACTTTCAGGTTGTTTATATAATACTTGTTCTTTATCAGTCCTTTCTTGTTGTAAATTTCTTTCACATATTTGTTCATTTTCTGCACTGGAAGAAACATGTCTATCTGTGAAAATAATGTTTTCAGTACAAACGAAATTGGGAAATTGACCATTAACATGCCACGAGTACTGTTGCACAGAGTACCCTATACATGCGGTATGTCAGATCATGATGGGAAACGCTTGGTCATGAACCAGAGCAGACAAAATATGTAGAGAAACAACGTCACTCTTTATGCTTTTTTTATTTCCTTCATAGTAACAGACTGACTGGTGTGTCTTACAGAAGGCAATATTTCTTGCTCTAACACATTTCTTCATCTTTGATTGATGCATCAATAAACCTGGTTTAACCGACCATTTTATTTATAAAATGCCCGTTCCAAGTCGGGAATATGACGGCTTGCCAAAAATGTTCTGTGTCGGATTGTGTTCCCCTGATTCAGTCGAATGTTATACGGATTTTCCTTACTGGTCTCTTCCTTTGATCGATTCTGACTTTTGTTGTCACTTTTATTTTTCGATGGCAATCAAAATACGTTAACCAGGTTACCTCATCCGACTTATTTCTATTTGGTATAGAATTTTGAATTATTTACTTGTTCTCGCACTGATATAACTGAAATACTGCACACTGTATTTTATATTCCAAATAATCAAGCAGTCAATAAAGTTTGTATGTTAATATTATACTTCACGTATTTGACAGCCTTATTAATACAAGCTTAAAAAGATTCATGAAAAAAGTTCTCTAATAAATATCTGTATTGTAGAAAAAGGCCGGTTGGGTCCACAATTTCTTTTGAAATACCCGTGCCAAGTCGGGACCGTCGCGGTCGACATTTTTCCGGTATTTTCCACCTGCTTTGTTTTTTTGTCTCTTGACAACCCTGTTCGGTGGTTTTGTTACTTCCCCCATTCCTTGCTACTATAAAATAGCTAGAAGGTATTGATTTCATCTTTTAGAATTTTTAGAATTCTTAGTAAAGTATAAAATCAAATTTGGGGGTCATTGTTAACAACAATTGGAAACTTTCTCATTTTCTTTGGAAATGATAGAGCTTGTTGATGGTCATATTGACATATACAAATGTACTACTGTCAAGGACAAATCATATTCTTGATTTGACTCCGTATGGCTTCTTTCGAACAGATATTAAAAAAGTACACACCTCAAAATATTACTCATATTTCGAATTTCAGAAACCTTTTAAAAGTTATAGTCAATCTGTTATGGTTAATTTCATATAGATTGTTAATTGCTTTGTCAACGATATGACCTTTCCTACACTGCTGATTCTTTAAAATTGAATGTTTATGAACACAGGTAATTGAATAATAATTGCAAAAGACTATCGCGTTAAAACACATTCTAGTGGAATTTCCTGAAAATAAAGTTGTAAAAAAGTTAATGAATCAGAATAATTATTGTAATAAAGAACTAGGGAAAATTAGTTCTTGTCGGAAGTTGGGCGTTCATTGACGTCAGACACAATAAAATATGCACTAACAATGTCGTGTGATTTTAATAATCGTTTATTTATAAATAAATAACGGTAAAAGTATAACAATACCAATTTAGAAATATTATATTCTGTAAAGCAATAAATGAAACTTTTAGTGAATATAAGAACTGCGGATGGACATGTCTAAAAATAAAACCTCCAATCAAATGCATGAAAAAGCTGCTAAAATCATAAGGTGTTTTGCGTTACGTAAGACACAACGCTCTTTCATGAACTATTGTTCAACAATAGTTAAGAACAGAGTTTTGTATGAGGAAGATACTGCTTTACCTACAGATTATCTAAATTTAAAATATCAAATGATATGAATTATATTTTGTATCTTTCTATTGCAGCGCGTTGATTTCACATTCTTGTGCAATTTAGGATCTCTTTAATCCCTACATCTTTCGTGTTTTGCTCGAGTGGACTAAAGGGTCGCTGTTATCTATTGTCATCGACTGAATTCAGTTGTCCTCTGTTATCTTGTCACATTTTGATAATTTAAATGAAGCTTTTTACAGGTATTATGTTTGGAATGCCCCCTTTCGTACAAATTAAACGAAATAGTTATTGATGAAAAACAGAATGAAAAGAAAAAGTCCCTTTCCTTATAAATTTTTAGTAAATCTTTTTGAATAAAGATCCCCAAGAATTAAAGATATCTTCATTGCATGCCAAATATCTATTCTTAATTTAAAAAAGAGTTTTAACTGACATGCAATTCCAACTGTATATTTTTGCAAAAAATCCTGAATGAAATGTTAAATGTAACAGAGTAAAGTAAGTGAGAACCGAACCTCCAGTCTAAAACGAACAATGGCAACGTCGGAAAAACAAACAAACAAAGACTTAACATGAGCACGGCATAGAAAAGAAAATATACAAAAATAACCATGGGTGAGATCAGGTGCAACAGTAAATCCAATAGCACAACACTTGTTAAATTGTTAAATTTTTAAACGTACAACATGAGGTAAATTTGTTTCATTTTATTCTCAAAATGGCCTAATGTTGGATGTATAGATAATAGTGTTGCACGCAGCTCTTATATAATATGAATGGTAATGTGTTGGTAAGGTGAGCTGCAAAGGTAAAATATATGACCCAGAATGCCAACAGTGATGAAAATTATCTTTTTAAACCTGTTAGCATCGGAAATCCAGCGAGGTCTACGGCTTGATTTGAACCCCCGCTTTGTTGTCATCAATGGCAACACAGCCTGCACTATGTCCAGCGCCCTAGACCACTAGGCCACCTTGTCTATATAAAAATATAGATTTCGGTTATTCCTCCTCGTAGAAAATCTAGAGTTGTAACATAGTACACGATGAACATTTGGTGGGTAGGAAAAAGATAGAAAGATTAGGTTGCAACAGATAAAATACATAAGGTATATAGATAATATGGAGCACACAGCTCTATATAATATGAATGATAATTGGTAAGGTGAGCTGCAAAGGTACAATATATATATTTTCCTAATGCCAACAGTGATGAAAATAATCTTTTTCCCCGATGTTAACAGGTTAAAAAAGGGCACTCCTTGACCCATCTTTCAAAATTATATATTCCTGTTCAATATGTCTGTCTTTTAGTAAGTAGTCTAAATTTACTGAATTTACTTCGTAGGTTTATTTACAAAAGGGAAACAGGATAGAGAAAGTGGGGCTTGGGTATCCCATAACTAGCTATGGGGTAACCAACGCGATGACTTCACTTTTCCAATAGTCAACTTCCCCTTTCTTTGTAGCAACATCCCAACAGCACCGGCATACGAGGTTTACATCTCCAAGCTCATTCGCTATTTAAGAGCATTTGTTCGATACAGTGACTTCCTTGATAGAGCCCGGTTGCTCACAAATAGGCTACTTAAACAAGTTTATGTTACCCAAAACTTGAAGTCATCCCTCCAGAAGTTTTACTGTCGACATCACCAATTTTTGGACCGCTAAGGGATATCTGTTTCGCAGATGACAACAGAAATTTCCCTTTAAACCTTAATTGTTGTTTGCTCTACCGGATTTGACTTGACATGTTCAACACGGCGGGTGTCTTATAAGAAGCAGGAGATGCTTAATATATCGGTGCACCTGATCTCATCCATGGGTTTTATTAGGTCCGTGTTGTTCATCTTTTTGTCATCATTTTTCTTTTCTTAGTCATACTCATGTTGTGCCTCTGTTTTTTTGTTGTTTCCGACATTGCCATTGTCCTTGGATTATTCGTTTTGGATTGACGGTTCGGTTCTCACTTACTTTAGACCTACCGTTGGCTTTTGCAAGTGCCAGTAGCAAGTCAAGCTGACCCGAGTCCCTATCGTTTTTATGTTTTTCTTGAGCAATTAGTTTGTGGATTACAATTTTCAGTCATTATAGGTGTTTCGTTATTTTTCCTCTTTAATAAATCATTTTCACAATGAGAAATTTAAAATTTTCAATTATATGATAAATTTTCAAACTGTTGATAATCTTTTTATATAGACTTTTGACAAAAAAAAACCGGTACCAATAAACCCTATAACCCTGCCGCTGGCTTTTGCTAGTGTCAGTATCAAGTCCGGTTGTCCCGAGTTCCTGTCGTTGTTTACGTTTGTCTTTTTTTTTGGTATTTTTATTGTGAGTTTTTCTTGTGCAGTTCCTTGTGACTGTGTTTTTCGGCCATTGTGTATGTTTCCCGCTATCTTTTTTATTCTATTGTTGACCAATTCAAGATAACATTTTACCGTAGTCAATAACTAAACTTTTTTGATATGCAATGGTCTCTTCTTCCCAAAAGACGTATAATGCGATTATTTTTTTTTCCTTTAACACAAGAAACATCGTTAGCAACTAATATATCTCGCCAAACCAATCAATTTCAGAAAAATTGAGACTTTGTAAAGCATAATTCGTTTCAATACATAAAACGTCATGTCCCTGCAAAGATCTTATCAGGGAAAAGTTATGACGGATTGCTAAGATTATACTCAACTCAATTATAACAAAATACCGAAGTTTCCATTGATTAATTTTCTGCGCATGCGCATTTCGACAAGTTATATCTCATCAGTGCAGATTATATCATAGCACTTAGTATTTGAAAGTCCATTAACCGCAAAAAAAAATTTGCTGATAGAGGACAAATAACCAAAAAGGATCTAAATAGAAAAGAAAAATTCAGCTAAGGACAGAGCTATGCACAAGGGAAATATAATTCTTTAGTTTTAATCAAACTTTTGCAAAATTTAGATATTGTAAGTTTAAAAATAAAATGTTGAATCCAGCAAGACCGTCACACAAATTGTCTTTACGTGCTGGCCCGAAAATCAGTCTTATTTTGAAATTTGTAATATCTAAATTTAAGAAAATCAGAAAATTGTGCTTTAAAGCTTGGAATATATCCCTGTTGCATAGCTCTCTCCTTAGCTAATTTTGGTTGTCTATTTAGGTCCTATTTGTAATTTGTTCTCTGTCAGCTTTTACACATATTTCAGATTTTGAATTGCCAAAACTTTTGATTTGATCTTCTCTGAAGAGACATAAGTTCTCGAAGTAGCCATATCCAAAAATTGAATTTATAGTAAGTGCGGTAATTTGTTATTTATTACAACTTCGCTGATGCCTTTAATACCAATCGGTCGATGCCTTTGCTGCTGGACTGTTAGTCCCCAAGGGTATTCACCAATCCAAAGCTAGTACTTATTTTGGAAACTTTTAATATCTAAATTGAAGAAAATTTTGTTTCAAACTCAGGAGTATGCATAGCTCTGTCCTTAGCTTATTTTGGCTTCTCTATTAAGATCTTATTGGCAATTTATTTTTGTCAGTTTTTACACATATTTCGGATTATGGATTTCCAAATGTTTTGATTTGATCAGCACTGAAGAGATATACGTTCTCTAAATCTAAATACATTAACTTTGGTAGTCCATGGGCTGGAATAACCCCCAGTGCACCCCCCACTTCCCAACCCAATATTTTTTTAAGTCCGCATACATCCCCTCTTCAAAATAAAACATGTTAACAGGAGCATAACCTGCACGCACTGGTGGAATAGGGCCCATTTTTAGACCCACCTACCGAAATTTAGGAAAATTTCGTTTTTCGTTCAAGTTTTTCTTTCAATTGCTTCAAAGTGTTGACCAAATGCTTTCTAGTCATAAAAACGATGCATCAAATTATTGCTTATTGTATCAGCTTTACAAAGAACCCAAATTTTTACAATTTCTATGCCAAATGCCTTCCGTAGCGCCATTAAACGTACCCCTACCCCTATGAAATATTGAGGAAAATTTAGATATTTTCATTGAAATTGCGTAAGTTTGATGGTCTAAAGAACCCGAAGTGCATCTCGATTTCCAATTCTGAACACTGTTCTTAGTTTTTCAATCTAATTCTTGAATACAAAACATGTTAACATCATGTTAACATATTCTTAATGACCAAAGTTTTATTTTCAAATAGACCAATTAAATGGATCTTTGAATATTTTCGATTTTGACTAAGTTTTTGCATTCTTTTGCCCAATATTACTTTTTAGTAAACAAATATTATTTAATGTAGGTATCAAATGAAAGCTTATTATATGGGCTTTACAACTATTACAAATAATGGCCATTCTTATGTAATATAAATATCATACATCAATAAAACTTACCCCTACCCCAACAAAATTACTGTAAAATTGTCATTTTTTTGTCTATGTAAGCATAAAATTAACCAGAACACACAAAATGTGTGTTGTATATGATAATGTTTCATAAATTATACCATGATTTCGTATTTTAACAGCCATTTGTTGACTTAAACTTAGAATTTTGCCTAAAATTGATGAAAAATGGGAATTTTCAACTTTTTAGATTTGCCCAAATTTCACTGTTAAATCGTTATATATGCCAAATCTAGAGGATATATCTGCAGATATGCCAATTAATTGTTCTAAGCGATACATTAGTTGTCTGAAAACATTGTTAAGAAAAACAAGAAGTGTTTGATTTGACTCAAAATACCGAAAATCTTACCCCTACCCCAACAAATTTTCCTTCAAATTGTCAATTTTTTTGTCTATGTTCGCAACAAATTAACTCAAACACGCAAAATTTGTGTTGAATATAATAATGTTGCATAAATTACATCCTGATTTGGTAATTTAACAGCCATTTGTTGACTTAAACTTATCATTGTGCCCGAAATTGATGAAAAATGGGATTTTTCAATATTTCAGATTTGGCCAAATTTCACTTTTAACCTGTTATATATGGCAAATCTGGATGATATATCTTCAGATATGCCAATTAATTGTTCTTAGCAATACATGATGTGTCTTAAAACAGGGTAAATTTTTTGTATCCCCAGATCATTAAAATGGCGTAAAGTGTCCAAACTTGAGTTCATTGTAAATGATTTTAAATTAGCTTTAATTTGGTACCAAATTTCACTACATATTACTTATCATTAAATAAAGATGAAACTTAGGTTAAAACGAAAATACAAGAATTTTTCGCGGTGTACTATGAAAGTGGCCCTACACTGTCTATGCGTGCAGGTTATGTTCGTGTTAACATGTTTTATTTTGAAGAGGGGATATAGGAGGACT
>MJUU01039063.1:29925-45387 GCA_002080025.1 Modiolus philippinarum
CTTTTTTACCATCCCATAGAAAATTAAAAAAGGTATCTTGAATTTCTTTAAATATGTGAACCGGGGGTTTGATAACACGGTAAAACACTGTACAAAAATTGGGAGGGCCAAAGTTTTTAAAACAGTAATTCTTCCGAGATATGTAAGTTCTCTGTATGCCCAAGAGTTTAAAAGTGTTTTGACTCTTTTGATTTTTTCAGTAAAATTACACAGAGTTTTGTCTTCCTCAAACAAACAATAACTGATACCTAATAGTTTGAATTTACCAGACCAATTCCAAGATAAATTTTTCTCTGGCAGAATCTTTTCCTTTCATCCTTTTCTTGAACCAACCCATATGGCTTCTGTCTTATCCAGATTTACTCTCAATCCAGCACATTCAGCAAATTTATCAAAAATATAGAGACAGGTGTCAAGTGGCTTTGGATTGTCATCCAAAACAAGTGAAGAGTCATCTGCATATTGACTAAGTAAAAACTCCGAGTCACAAATTTGTATACCATTTATATGGGGATTATCTTTTAAGGCAGCACTGAGCAATTCTAGTACAAGCATGAATAAGTATGGGGATAGAGGACCCCCTTGATGCACCCCCTTTCTAGATAGAAGAATTCTGAGACATGACCATTATAGCAAACAGCACTACTTATATCAGTATATAGACATTTTATCCATTTTTTAAAACTAGGTCCAAAACCATAAAAATCTAATGTATGTTCTTAAAAAGACCACTCGAGTATCAAAGGCCTTTTCAAAATCAATTAAAACTAAGAGACCTGGAATGTCCTTCTCATCCATTTTTTCAATTAAATCAAATATCAATCTTATGCATTCACCTATATATCTACCTTTAAGGAAGCCTTTTTGTGTATCACTAATAATGTTTTTTAAAACAGGTTTAATTCTATTAGCAATACTTGCTGAAGCTATTTTTTGGTCATCACAAAGAAGAGTTATAGGTCGCCAGTTTTTTAAATGGTGTTTTGGTTTTCCCTCCTTTGGGATGCATGTAATAAGCCCCTGTCGCTGGCTTGTTGAAAATTTACCTGCATCCAGGCTCTCATTCAAACATCTCACCAAAGGAATTTTGATATCATTCCAGGAAAATTTGTAAAATTCTACTGTAAAACCATCTATCCCTGGTGATTTGAAATTTTTCATATTTTTAAGTGAAAAAAGAACTTCTTGCATAGTTAGATGTCCTTCGCATGATTCTATCTCTTCATTAGATGGTTTTTAATAAAATTATTATTATTATTACAAAAAAAATTCTGAATGTGATTCATCGAAAATAGGTCCAGAGCTCGAAAACAAGCGTTTATAGAACTTCATTTGCTCTAGGCGAATGGTATTCTGGTCTGTAATCTCTAGACTATCATCAAGAATAATTTTAGGTATAATTTTCTCAACATAAAGTTTTTTTTCTAAATTGCAGAAATAACGTGTACTCTTTTCACCTTCAATTTGCCACCTTGCCTTTGCTCTTGTTATAATTCCATAAAGTTTTTGCTCCCTTATGATTTTTAGATCTGATTCAGCCTTCTCTATTTCAACCTTTATAGAATCTAAGGGAGAGTTATTAAACTGCTCATTCAATTGCAAGATTCTGTTTTGTAAATTTTTCTCGGTTTAATCTTGTTCTTTTTTCTTAAAGGATGAAACAGAGATGGCTGACCCCCTAATTTTCATCTTAATCATCTCCCATAACAACTGGTAATTTATAGTAAAATGCTTATCTTCACACTCTAATTCCTCTTCCGAATCACATTCATATTCAGAAATCACAGATTTAATATCCCCTTTAACTTTCTTAATAAAATCTTCATCTTGTAATAAACTGTTATTATATTTCCATGTCCCTCTACCTCTGTTTGATTTAAAAAATTCATTTCTAAAGATACTGGGGAATGGTCTGACCTATAACTCACCTCTATGTTACAAGACTGTAACAAAGATTCAATATCTGAAGAAACTAAGAAATAGTCAAGACGACTCTGAAACGTTTCAGTAACGAATGTTAAAGTCTCCAGACATCAATAAGATCAAGTTCATTCATCAGTTTATGACTTTTGTAACTGTTTTGTGCGACATAATTTATTGTGTCTAACTCATAGTCTTGGACAACATTCCAGTCACCTCCAATAATTACAGATGAATTTTCAAAATGATTAATATTTTTATATAATGTACTAGAAAAGTCTGGACTATCTTCATTAGGTCCATATATGACACATAGTGTTAATCTGTAATCTTGGATAGTAATATCTAAAATAATAAAGTTTCCAGATTTGTCTATAATTTCATTATTTATTTTGAATTCAATGGAATTTCTAAAAAGTATTGCCACCCCTCTGCTTGTGCTGGAATGAGAGCTTATCCTTCCAGTATATCCCCATTCTACAAGCCACTGTTTTTCCTTCTCCGCAGTGCAATGAATGTCGGACAAAAGAGTAATGTCATACCTTTCTTTACATTTTGTAAAAATATCGATACGCTTTACTTTATTTGAAAGACCCCTACAATTCATTGAGACTATCTTACACAAACAAATGTATAACTGTTAATAATATATCAATAATAAAAAAAAATTCTAAAAAGTTCCCCCATATTTCCATAGTTGTTTATATCTTCCCTCCCAAAAGAAAGAAATAACCTCCAAGACGAAATTTGGTCACAAAGTTAAGGAAAAATAGAAGTTTTCAAATAATTGTGCTAAAAGTGTTCTTTATATGTGGCTTTGGACAAATGAAATTAAAAAAAAAAACTAAATTTTGTAATATATATACTCATCCAGTTATTTTTCAATCTCTCAATCTTAAAAAAAATCAATTTCTTTGGCCCACTATATAATTGTCAAATCAGTATAAACTCCAGAACTACCCAAAGATATTTTAAAATAGATAGCCATCCTCAATAGGTACATGTTAGTCTCAAATATAAAATGTACAACTAAACAACACAGTACATTGACACGTGTACAACCTTAGATACACAATGATACAAATAGACAACATAGTACATTGACACGTGTTTAACTTTAGATACACAATGATACAACTAGACAACATAGTACAATGCACATTGACATGTGTACAACCTTAGATACACAATGATACAACTAGACAACATAGTACATTGACACGTAGATACACAATGAAACAACTAGACAACATAGTACAATGTACATTGACACGTGTATAACCCTAGATACACAATGATACAACTAGACAACATAGTACATTGACACGCATGCAACCTTATATACATGTACACAATGATTAGTTTTCTGTAACACGACAATAAACACACTCAATGAAGGTTAATATAAGTAGTCATAAAACTATCAAAAATCAATATCAAACTCACAGTACATGTTTCTCCCATCTCCCCCGGTAATGTTGGACTGAATGAGCAGCAGCAGCATATGGCACTGAATTCAAGCTGCTCATGCAGCCCACCACCACAAAGAGAGGACAGTAGTACTGTATTTTATTAAATTTCAAAATTCTATTTAAGATAATTAGGCTGAGTTCAAGGTATGTCATGGATCCGGTATATAATTTGCATGATTCTGAAACATGTCTGCACTAAGTACATTGTATTTCCACTACATCAATGTTGAGGTACATGTATATGTATTGTTTCATAATTAAATAGAATAAAAGACAAAAAGACCCTATAGCCTGTGAAGTATACATGCAAAATAGGTCAAGGACTCAAGGCCACATAGAAATAATGCCAATTAAAAACTAGCAAGTACAATGTATCCACCATTTACCATGAATATGTATTGTTCCAAGTACAATACATCTGGGTGTAACCATTGGTGAGGAATACTCAAAATCAAAATCTTGAATGCATTAATATGAGTTCCTATCGTTATATACGTTTGTCTTTTGTCTAATTTTGTGTTTTTCCTGTGTAGTTCCCTAGCAGATTGTGGCATGTAATTATAATTTTCAGCCATTGTAGGTGTTTATTTCATTAGATATAAATAACACTATTGAAAAACAAGATGTGTTTTTTTTAAACATTATGCTCCCGAGTAGAAGTTCTCTTGCATAATATATTTCCTTATGAGATAAAAAAAATTCTGGTATCAACCGGAACGTATAGTCAGAGTAAATTCACCTGACATCAATAAGAAGAACAGTAATTAAATCATTCTTCAATTTGCTAAATCTTACCATTTATTAGTAGTGATTTCTTTCCATGTACATTTACTTCATATGCCTTTATTTGCCCACATTTGAAATACAAAACACTTTAACTGACGATCCAACAGGTAAAAGTATTAAATGTATGATATAAAATATCAGTTCTAATGACAATTTCTTTAGTTCCGAAGAAACATATTCTCATAAAAGAATAAATTGTCTTATGAATACACTTTTTAACTTGTGTAAAATTTGATTGCCTCAGAAAATATCAGACTTCTGTGATTACATTCCAACATTCCTCTTATCTTTTGTGTAAAATTTCAAAAGACAAAAATTCTAACATTTGGTATGCCTTTTATAATTGATTTCCGTTAAAACCATGATATAATTCGTGTTATTTCGCTAGCAAGATTTATGATTGCGCTGAGGTAATGAGACAATCGACCCAATTCAGAGCTAATTGTAATGCTGTTTTGTTTTTTCATACAAAAAGCCAAATGTATAAAGAAAAACCCCTATGTTAAGTTATAAATGACTTGTTGAAATGAACCTGGTAGCAAGATGTCCTCGTTTTTACTGAAATGTTGTTAAAAAAAAATGCCAAAACTGATAACAAATCCAGAAAAACTTGGACGTTACTTACATTACGTAATAGGGTATATTGACAGGATATGTATATGTTATCCCGTGAGCCAGAATATGAAGCACTGGGGCGAGTGAGCGCAGCTTCATATTCTGGCGATCGGGATGATATTTTACAATTTTCCAGCTTTCAAAATTCAGATAACTTGTTTATCGTCTTTTATTTCTTATTTATATATAACAGTTTATTAGGTTTTGTGTCAAATTCTCCCAAGGTTGCGCGGGAAATGAGGTTCATTTTGTTTTTTTTTCACAAAATGGGAAATGTTTTGTACTTATTTTATGACTTCATAATATTTTTTGTCGGCAAACATTATTAAATTTAGAAATTTTTTTATCGAACCATATTAGCAAATCCAAATAAGGTCGGGTTTTTTATTGCAGAACCTCTCGTTGTTTACATTTGTCTTTCAGTTCCTAGGCACTTTTATGACGTCACAATGTAAACAAAATGGTGGCTCTCGTTGTCTATGTGTGTCTTATGTCATTTTATTGTTTTTCTTGCGCAGTTCTCTGGTAGATTGTGGCATGTGATTATAATTTTCGGCCATTGTAAGTGTTTCCTGTTACCTTTTCTACATTAATAAGATGATATCTCCATTTGATAAATTCCCTCATGAACAAGTACATGAATTAATTCTTAATTAAATAAAATGCTACATTTAAGTTTGCAAGTTCAAACAAATATGCATGTGTCTTGTTATCTATTTAAATACTATCTGACTATTGCAGTGAGTAAACAATACTATCAAGCTCAATAAAGAATGTCAGTTTAACTCCTCAAAAGTTTATTAAAGTAACTGCAAAGATCAAGAAGAGTTTCTTAAATCAACAATTTAGCTTTGAACTTGATGATCTTTTGTACCAAAACAATTAAAATATATTTTCCTCATATAAATAGTTGAAAACTTGGACCGAATAAAGACACGTGGATTCAAAATTTATCTAGAAAGACCAATTAGTTATCACAAAGAGAACCATATATACAGGAGTTCTTCTTATAAATAACTTAACGCAAACATAGCTTGCAACAATAAGTACTTTTCCTAAAAATTAAATTTCCGATTTTGCTTCCTAGTGAACCAAATACTCCATAATATATCAATAAAATTATATACTTTCCGGCAAAATAAATGCAAAATGAACAGTGACTCTTCAAATCAATGTAATACATATAGCTGTTGTCAAAATGCAATTACTAACAGAAAATACGATTTTATTAAAAGGGTGTTAAAAGGGTAACTTTGGAAGACTAAACTCCCTTGTGTGTCCAAGTGTACCCTTTATGAGCCCCCTGTGATTTACTTACTGCACAAACGGGGATAACATCCTACACAGCTTGAAAGCTCTTAGATGTAATGATCTCCGAGAGATCTGCTTCGGATAAATTCACTGCGACAGGAAGAAAGATAAATGGGAGAATAACAAGTTGTAACTGTATCAGAGCTGTCAAGGGGATTCGGGTTCCCAGAGTGAGACGGGAGGATCTGGGGGTTTGCCCTGCAAGATTTTTTTCGAAGACTCAAAATGGTACATACCGGGTTGTTATTATGCGGTTATAGCGAAGAATTTGCAACAAAATTCTTGCCATAAAATGCAAATTGCTTTCATATATGTGACTTAAAATGAAAATTGTGTTTTATTTAGTAGATATTTATAGAAAATAAACCAGTTGTATGAGAAAATATACGAACAAACCCAAATTTCTGGTATTTCTTATCATGAAAGATCGTTTTTCTATCCGAAATATATTTTTTTCTTGAAAGTTTAAAAAGCGTGACATTGAAAGGGATGAGCGTGAGAGCGTGATTTGGGGTTGGAAAGCGTGACTTTCACGCCCAAAGCGTGAGACTTGACAGGTCTGCACTGTATTCGCAGAGCAAAACACTTAAGTCTCCAAAACGAGCTCCTTCACCGGATTTTTGGGCTTTTAACCCCCTTTAAACTTAAGCAGGGATCCTCATATAAGTTAGTTCTATACATACTGCTGAAATCAAATATATAAGTCAAATCAAAAACATGCTTTTCTACAAATTCCAGTTTTCTGGCTTGGTTTACACGGTAATAAAATGTTCAATAATCCATAAAGACCAATTTAACACCCGTTTCAAAAAAATAAATAAATAAATAAATAAATAAACCTGGTTTTTGGTATGATATGACAACTACAGTTATTTGAAATTTTCAAAACCAGAAACTCAGTCTTACATGACAAATAGCCTTCTTATGAAAAATACACCTGATACAGTTTAACATTCAAAATGTTATTGTTTCCATAGAATTACTGCGGATAATCCCATCCTTTTGAGACCAAAATAAACCCCCATGGCAAACAATTTGATGACTGCACATCTAGGTATGAATGGCAATATCCCACAAAGTTTGATAGCACTTCGTACAAGTACAATCTAACGAGGAGAAAGACAGAAGAACTTATTACTTTTCGCAGAGTGAAACACAAAAGTCCTCAAACCAACTCCTGTATCGATTTTCTGCTCATTTTGAGACCCCTTTTTGAAAACAAAATGAGCATTAGTTCACCCTTATAAATTAGTTATATATATAAGGGTTCCTTTTTCTTCTTGTCTCAAAGAAAGTGAAAACAGAACTGTCAGTCTAAAACGAATAATCAAATGACAATGGCAACATCTGAAAAACAAAGAAACAAAGACATAACTGCATTACGACACAGAAAAGAAAATTGAAGACAAACAAATACAAAATGAACAACACAGACCCGATAAAAAGCCATGGTTGAGATCAGGTGCACCGCTAGATAAAGCATCTCCTGCTCCTGAAAGGCACCCGCGGTATGGAACATGTCAAATCCGATAGTAATGGAAACCAATTCGAAATATTGCTGCGGTTAATTTCATTGTTAGAAGAATAACAAGTTGCAGCCATGTTTGCAGAGCGGAACATAAAAGTTTTCCAAACGAACTCCCATATTGGAATGCAGGGCATTCCTTCCGTAGTGCGACAGTGTTTTACCAGCAATGTTTTACTAGCAGACTATGTTCCTTGAGCCAACCGGCACTCCTTGACCCATCTTTCNTTTTTTATATTTTTTATCAAACCTCGAGCTCTATTGAGAAACAACTGATGACAGGGTTCCCATTAATATAGATCAGGCATGGGGCGAATTACATTGCAATGTAATGCATTATATTACAATTACATTTGAAAATTTAGCATTATATTACAATAACAATTACTTCAATTTTTGAAAATAATGCATTATATTACAATTACTTAACAAAAGTAATGCATTAAATTACACATTACATTTTAAAAATTTTATCAAGAAAAGAAACGTTTAATCATGCATTTGCAATTTATTTACAGTGAATACTGTGAAAATGTTTATGTAGCAGGAAAAAGACTAAATTCAATCAACTTTTTAATAACTGATAGTTTTGTTTCCTTTGAAAATTGTGCAGATTCTTTAAAAAATTACAAGTGAAAAGATCCATCCTCCTAGTTGAAATGTCTGTACGTGTGTATTTTGGTGCATTTTTATGTAATTTATATACTGTATTATCTCTTTTACTATGTATTTGTAGATTATATTTTTCCTCCTTTTTCACATTTTTTCTGGGACAATTTTGAAATTTACAATTTGAAATTAGGCCTTAAGGGTTGGGGGAGATAAATGTGGGCTTATTTAAACCTTCACTGTCTTAAGTTCATGCAATCTTTTCAAAATTTAAAGAATGAACTTTATATGTAGTTTTTGAGAAAAACGTTCAGTTCAGTTCCCTATACATATATATGTTGTGTACATGTTGTGATTTTGTACAAGTTATAATTTGTACAGAAATATTGTACAAGTTGTTCTGACATCCACACTTACTTGACATTATTAAAGACAACAAATATTCTGTGACAGAAGTGGAAAAAATGACATTTGTGCTAGAAAATTCAAGTTTTAAACTAATGAAACAATGAAGGGATATGTAGTAAATGCAAATGAGACAAAATCTCTACAAATACATGGTAAAACACAGCGATGGAACAACGCTTTTATTGTTGTTCTTCATCTTGAAGTCACCATGAGGCCTTCAACAATGAGCATTACTCATACCTCATAGCAAGTTCAAGACGGCCCCTAGCACCGGTTTGGGTTTCAAAATTTGAAAGAATGATAGTGCATTCATATGAGAAATTTTCTCAAAAACAAGTACACCATAACTGTAATGTATATAGAGCATACATCTCTCTCACGGGGAATCTTTTTACGGACTCCACACTGTAGGAGATGTAGTTCATAATGTTTGAAAACCAAAACTAGGTAATTAAAGTACAGTAAGCTTGCTTACTTCAATGTGTTTATTTTACAAAAAAAAATCTTTAGACGCATTTGTTTTTTGCTAAAATACACTTATGTTTAAGCCATAGTGATTCAGTTACTTTGTCTTAATTCTGATCATGTTAAATATACTATGAATTTGTTTGAAACGTAGAATTAGTATGTCAGATTTCTTGATGAAATGAAGGAACTCAAATGTTTTCATAACTTCTACAATATTTTTGTACATGTTATAACTTGTACAAAATTTCAACTTGTACACAACATATATTTAGTTTAGTTTTAAGTGACACTTTAATTAACACCATTTAAAGCCATAAATCCATTTGTCAAAATAAAGAAATTAATTGAAATGTAATCTAATTAAGAGTTTTACATGTGACAATCATTGATCTTTGAACTAATTATACTTTGATCACTAGAAGCTTGTGTTTGTTTTGTAAAATAAGGATTGCAAATTTTCAAAACTAGAATTGAAATTAAATGTTTCTCATCATAAAATTTCTGAATTAAAACAAACTCTTTTTTTTTTTACCTTTTTTTAATACTTTTAGATAAATTGCAAAGCTGGCAGATATAATAAAAAAATGATGTTCAAAATTTTCAATACATTTCACTAAAACAAATTTTTATAGTTGAAAAGTTTCATCCAAAGTTTCGAAGTAAAAAATGTAATGCTATGTAATGCCATGTAATGCTTAAATTACAGGCATTTTTGAAATGTAATGCATTATATTACAATTACATGTAATGCTAAAAATGGAGCATTACACATTACATGCATTACTTTGTAATAATGTAATGCATTACAGGGCATTACAATTACAAATTAGGCATTACCCCCATGCCTGATATAGATGAAATCAAAACATAACTTTCAACAAAAATAGGTTTTTTCTCAAAATTTCATTATTTCGGGTTGGTTTCAATGGCAACGGTAACTATTCTGAAAGTACCAAAAAACTTAAGAACTTGATGTTAAATGAGCATCAAATTTGCAATAATGTTCCATGGAGCTAGTGGTAAAAATCTTTGAGATATAATGAAAAACATTCAGAATGTAATTCTATCAAAAGCATAACATGCAACAAAAACAGTTTTTTTCTCAAAATTCAATTAGTTCGGGTTTGGTTTCAATGGCCACGGTTGCTATTCTGAAATTACCAAAACTTAAGAACTTGATGTTAAATGAGCATCAAATTTGCAATGATGTTCCATGGAGCTAGGTGTAAAAATCTTTAAGATATAGTGAAAACATTCAAAATGTAATTTTAATTTTGGATTCTTTGGGAAAACACATCCTCATTTAAGCCCATAGTTGCTCCCATAGGCAAAATTTTACTGATTGCACATCTAAACATGGGGTAACATTTTTCCAAGTTTGATGATATCTGAGATCTGCTTCGAAAAAGTTCAGCGTGACTAAAATAAAGAAAGAAAAATAATNTTTTTTCTTGTTCTGAAGGCGTGGGATATAGTTATCGCTCCCTTTGTTTGATATTGAAGATAGAGCAACAATTTTATTAAAATACAGTTATACAAATAAGTGCCCATGTCAAATTAATTCGTTGTGACCCATAAAACAACATGTAACGTTTATATATACCCACAATCATAAGAGAAGTCAGAAAATGACATAAAACTGACAAATTCAGAGTTTCTGCAAACACAGTAACCAAGCATGAAATATACATTATAAATCATGGGTTGTAAATGATACCTGGATTTGTAACACCTTTTTACAACCCTCAAGTAAAACAGAGTTTGACTGATGAGGAATATAAATCTTCTTACCGTACAGAAAGACATTCATCATTTTCTACTACATCATGTATATACTTTTACCAATTAAATAACCGTGTTTGCTAATGGTTTTCGTTTTGAGGCATATACCCGGTTTCATATTTTATATCACCAATATGATTAAATGGTTCACAACAAGGGAGTATGCTCTTCGTGCAAAGTTTCGCTAATTTTGGCTCTCCCTTTAGATTCTTGTTTGGTAGTTTGATACATCTTTTCGGTTCATGGTCTTCCCAATGTTTTGATTTTTATCAGTGCTGAAGAGACATAAGATGTCGATATTGCCATCTGTAGAAACTAAATATACAAAAAGTTGGGGTCAATAACAATGTGTTGGATTGTTTTTAATTTATTGCAAAAAGTTGGGGTCAATAACAATGTGTTGGATTGTTTTTAATTTATTGCAACAATTTATATCTATTCATTTGATCTCCTTTTTTTTTAATATCAAAACAGATTTTAGATGTTTGCTGCATATTTACTTAATGAAGAGAATGGAAATTGAAAACAAGAGAAAGATTCATTTCTATTCTTGAACACAATCATACAACGTTGGAATTGTTATACTGATACCGGCTGTTTACGCACGTTGCCATTCTGCTGTGCACTTTAACATTCTGTTTAAATATGTATGCTTTGTATGTTGACATTTCTGATGTTTACGCTGACATTTTGGTACCGTGTGCTGTGTACGTTGATATCCTGGTACATAATTCTGATGTGTACGTTGACATTCTCGCACATATATGTGTGTGAGTTCATATTCTGGTTCATGTGTCTGTTTCGTATGTTGACATTTCAGGACCTATATGTCTGATGTGAACGTTGACATTATTGTACATATGTCTGCTGTGTACGTTGACATTACAGGACCTATGTCTGATTTGTACGTTCACATATGGTACATATGTTTGTTGCATATGTTGAGATTCGGATACATTTGTCTGTTGTTTAATTTGCATTCTTGTACATACATGTATGTCCGCTGTGTACGTTGACATTCTGGTACATATGACTGTTGTGTAAGTTAAACAAATGTTTGATGTGTACTTTGTCAATCTGGTACCTATGTTTGCTGTGCACGGTGCATGACATGGTACACTTATTTGCTCTGTACGTTGATCTGATGGTACTTTAAGGTAAATATGGCTGATGTGATGACAAAAACTTTTCTGTGATAGAAGTAATGAACTGAAGAAGAAAATTATTAATGTCGAATTAATATTGAGAAAAGGCTTAAATTAATAACCAAAGAATTGCAAACCATTTACCTTCCAACAATCGCTGTTATAATTTAGTGAGCCAAAATAAACCATTTTCCTCAAGACAATTGAAAGTATTGAATAAAATGAATTACTGGAAATTATTTTTAATATCAAGAGAAAGGATAACATGTAATCAAAAAGTCCGCAAAATTACCTTAATAAAAATGCATTTCAAATTGTGTACATTTATTGTTTTTAGCAGTTATAATAATAATCTTTTTTAATTCCTTTTTTATTTGTGTTTTTGAGTGATGTATTGATAAGTGTATTCCGTATAATATAACACATACTGCCTGTATGGAGTGTTTTACACTTGATTATCAGAATCAGAGAATATATTACCCCCTACTACGCCTCGGGTGATTTATTTACTTCATGTGATACTCCAACGTTACACCCTTTACAACATACAGTATTTGTATAATAGTATCTTTTGTTCGACCTTAGATATAATGAAAGCACCGATGGAGCTGAAACTCGAAAGCCCTGAAAATCTATACCGGCATAACTTCGTAGTCATCCAAAGTTCCGCTCAATAGAAAATAACGAATACGTATGTTTTATTGGCCTTATAGAACTGATTTAATCAACGGGAACGAAAGTACAATCTATCATTAGTGAATAAAAAATCACAGGCAGTTCCGAAATCACATGAAAATAATCGGAAGGGGTGATTTCTGTATGGGTGAACAGTTCCATCAATGTGATAAATAGCCAATCGAGGTGAATAAGTACTTTCGCTTATTCGAGAACTGGTTCAATAAACACGAACGGACAGTACAATATATATATATATATCTATGTTATTCCGTAATTCGTGAAAATAATCGTAAGGTGCAATTCCGTATGTTTATCGAATCCATTGCTATAAATAGGCAATATACATGACACAGGTAACAAATGTTATTTTCTCCTTTGACAAATAACTACGCGACAAGAGCATTGTACTAGTTCTTGATAGAGACAGGGGCGTAAATACTGTGCATATTTATAGTGTATGTGTATATTTTTAACGATTTTATACAGCAACAACGTCACGATTCGACATACAAAAGTGGATTTTGAAAAAACTTTACGAACTATATTTGATCTGAAACATGCAGCTCTTTAGATACGTTAATAAACCTTACGCTCACGTGACATCTCTCGAATGATTTTAAGAACTCTCCACCTTCGGCTTACGAGTTAAAAAGTATGAATTTCACAATGATGTCATTTGATACTTACAGAAGTATATTTATTTTTTTTATTTTTCACATAGGCTAGGAAGAAGGTTTGGGCACAATAAAACTAGTTTAACCCCGCCGCAGCAGGTTTGCGCCTGTACTACGTAAGGAATGTTTGTCTTGTCTGTTTTATATTTAGTTTACTTTATGTCTACAGGAGTCTAGGAAGGTGTTTATTTCGCTGGACTTGATTACTCTTTATTTAGGGACCGACTCCGAACTGCTGTTGGTTGTGCGGTTTCCTCACCGTTCATTGAAGATCTTATTGGTGGCTTTGAGCTGCTATTACTCCCCTTTGGGTCATTGTCTCTTTGATACATTTCCCGTTTTCCTTCTTTTTTCCTATTAACAGGAACATGTACATGGTGTCTTGTTTAACATCTTGACTTATTAAACGGGGGGATATTAATCTTGGATCATTAAACAGTATTATTTCCATCTTGCTCTTTTAACATCCTGTCTTGTTTGTCAGGAGCATGTACTTCTCGTCTTGCTTAACAGGAGCATGTTCATCTTCTCTTCTTTTACAAGAGCAAGTTCATCTTGTCTTGTTCAACAGGAGCATGTCCATCTTGTCTTGTTATCAGAAGCATGTTCGTCTTTTCTCACTTTTGAGACAGAACAGTTCCTATTTTTTAGCGGTGTGAGAAATCAAACACCGCTGAAAATAAAAGATTTAGAAATCAAACATCCTCGGGTAAGATTTCAATGGTTCTCCGACTCGGCAAGCCTCGTCAGAGTAATATTGAAATCTTACCCTTGGGTGTCTGAGATTTCTTGATCTTGCCTTTTCACCGGTGTAAGATTCATATAGTCTTGTTCAACAGGATCATGTTTATATTTTTTAATCATGTATCGGAGTACACATTTGCAAATCCCTTTTGAGATTTGATAGCCCGGTCAAGTTGATTCAGTTTTTGTACTATTTGGAGGTAATTGCATCTACATTTTTAATCAATTGACGGAAATGCTTTTGATTGTTTTTGAAGTGTTTGGAAGGGGTGCACGAAAGATTATTTAGACATGTCATTGAATCTTATTAAGTACAAGGTTCCATTCAATCAAAAGAAACATCATCATCTGGTACGATCATATAAGGGACCGACCATTTAACCTGAAGGGGGGAGGGAGCTATGTTTTTTTTTACCAAAAAAATTCTGAATCCGATTTTGTGTGAAAAAAAAAAATATTTTGGCTGCGAAATTGATGAAAAACAATATTCCGGACGAGGCTTTCTGGCCAAAAAAATGCTTATTTTGAAAAAAAAAAAGATTTTGATGATACATGCTTAAAAAATAAATAAATTTTCTGTCTAGAAAAAAAACCATACCCCCCCCCTCTTTTCAATTCAAATTGTCGGTCCCTTATTGTTCTCTTATATTCTGATTTTTACTTTTAATCACCGACGAAGTTGAATGTAAACCTGGTGGTAATGTAAAATGAAATCCCTTTTCATATATTGTTCAAATGACTTCTTTGAATATTCATTTGAGCAATTATGAACATGACGATGTGAAAATATGAATGACCACTTAAATTATTTTAGATCTGTAGCAAGCCATTGTGTTCATCTAATTACTACACGGCGTGTTACCAAGATGCAAAGGGACAGCAATCGATAAGGAAAATGGAATTTTTGACATGGAAATTTTATATTGTGTTAGCTTAAATTAGGCGTTCATTTGATTCTATTACTTGTTAATAGCAACCTGGAGTAAATTTGATGAGACTCGATAGAAATTTTCATTCAAGTAATATATACCGATGTTGGGATAGGAGACGTTTGTTAAAAGTGACGGACCTCGGTACGCGGTGAAGTGGTCATTTAATATGAGTAACATTGATTTTTTACCTAATTTTATTAATGTGTTGTCATCCGCTCGGTTTCCAATAATTGCATGTTTGTGCATCTTCGTGAATTTCAATAATCTCTTATCCACAATTTTTGTTAATGATAGAGATCACGATAGAAAAAGACAGTGCAAATTGAAACAGACGACTGCGGCGTAGATACATCAAGCATTAAAATGTAGGCAAAAATTCAGTCATGTTAGATA
>MJUU01039065.1:9054-23163 GCA_002080025.1 Modiolus philippinarum
AAAAAAAAATACCGAAGTTGCATAATAAACAGTAAATTTTAATATGCTGTACACGTGTTTCAAAGAGTAACCTCTCATCAGCAGCATTGGAATCAAATGATATGGAATGCCATAATCTTAAAGAAGCAAAAAAAAGAAGTACTAATTACCAAAAAAATATCAAAATAGAAAGCCAAATCCAGTACCAAGGACATCCATCGAGTGCCATACACGGAATGAAGCCTCAGTATTTTAAGGGGGTTAGAATTTTGATGAAAAACATTAGACTTTAATAAAACGCAATGTATATTTTTCATGTCAGGCCTTGCCCATCCTCCTCGCCGAGCATGCGGAGATATTCCGAGATGTCAATCCACTTGAAAGCTTTGGCGGGAAGTGCCCGACTCATCGCCATCCGTAGAAGTTATTGGTATAGTTGGTCGGTTTGCCCGGGTCGTAGCTCTGCACGTAGGGGTTGTTTTTCCAGGCATATTTCTAAGAAACCATAGGTATCCCAGCCAAACCACTTTCAATCCTGCGCAGCATATTTGGGTCGGTGATTAGCTCGAGCTCACCTTGAGTGCTGCAACGTAGGTTAATCCTGGTGCGGTGTTGTAGTGCGCTGGATTGAGTCCATAATGCTTCATGCACATAATACGGAAAATGTCGAATGAGCAAGACAACGTCAGTTTCAAGGTAGATGTCCCTTTTATCCTTGTACTCATGGACTGGTATGCTCTTAGTGAAGCGCTCTTCCTTGTTAGGTTTTTAGCCAATCTTGCCCTTGTTGGCGCCCCGTACCTTGATGAGGAGATGAACATCGTAGCATTCCAGATTATGAAAGATGAACGAATGAATTTTATTGCCTGGAAATTGAGGTTGCAATCACTGTACGTGGCCCCTCTGAATCTACCCGTGCAATGGCAGTTGCCTCTTATCCTATCTTCTCCCGAGCTCCTGGTCGCAGATGAAGCACTAGTTGGCTCCGCAAAGACCTTCTTGCCCCCCTCTTCCGTCTTCTCGGGCTTCTTGAAGTCTTTTTGCCGATATATATCTTTCGTTTGCTGGTCCATGAAGATCTCACCTATGTCCTCCCATTTTCTCTGCAGGATGTAGGTCATCGGTTGGCTCTATGATATATATCGTCTTATCGAAACACTTAATACGGTAGCAGAACCCCAATGTAATGCGCTTCTAGATGACTTTGGTATGGGACTTGGAGATCCTGTTCCCTTCTAGCTTCTGGGTGGTAGACTTCAGCATGCGCTCAAGTAGCTACACGATTCCATCTACGCCAAACTTCGACGGCTTAGGCTCGATTTTGGTCGTGAAGCACTCGAAGTCTGCGTGGACGAAGAAGGGTACCTATAGCAATCGGATTAGATGTGATTCTTAAAACAAACGAAGGTTCCTTCGCCCGGCATCTCGATTTCTCCAGCCTACTTCTGGCCGCAATACAATATGTGTTTGTCCAAGATATCTTGCCAGGTGACGGTGTTAAGATACCGGCATCAGAGGTAAGCTTTCTTATCGTGATTGGTTACCTGCGCCGTCAAAAACCGCAGTAGATGAATTACCCAGCAGTAGTGTCTTGTCTCAGCGTTAGCAAATATAGCCAATAGCATACGATCCAAGAACTGCACCCGCCGTCTTCTCTTTTGCAGACCGGCAGAGGGCAGACCCCTCCATTCTTCACCCCGTCGAGCCCGTAGACGTTCACCTTGGTGCCCTCATTTAGCTCCTCCAACCTATATACCGCACGGAGTGAGACCGGAAACTGATCCCATCGAGCTTGAGATCGATCGCCTACTTCGCGTATTAAGTCACTCGATTGGTACGCGTATGGTCCATCTCCCCGTGATGAAGCGCCGAGAGGACAGCCCATTTGAAAAACTTCAGATCATTATTTTGACTTCGGTATTATGTTATTTGAATATTGATCATTGCCTTTTTGGCTGCCAGCTTCTTGGAAAGTAGGATATATGAGCTTCCCGCGAGTTGTTTGTATTCATTAAACTGAATCCTCTTCAATGTGTCCAAGGGTCCACCCACTACCTATACTCTGGAAATTTGCCATCCCTCCGTGATCTTTCCCCCAATTTGCGCTATCACCTGGTTCAGGTTTAACGACTTGGTGATGGTGGTCAAGGTTGACAAGAAATATCGGGTTTCGTAGATATATTGGTGTCGGAGCGATCTTCACCATCTCCACCCGGGGGAGCAGTTGCACTTTCAACCCTCTCTTCTCTGCTAGGGCTTTTGATATCTTGCCTCGGATTATGACGTGGCTCATTTGCATGAACATAATGAATGTTTCCATGTCATGTGGCTTCAGTGTTTCGAGGGTCACCGTGCTGTATACTCTTTCTAAGACTTCGCGCTTGGACGTCACTTTGATTTTATCTTCAGCTTTCCCTTGGCTCTGTTTTAACCTCTCTTCCAGCTGATCCTTCCTAAGTTGCAAATAGTTGGTGCGAAGAGTTCCGGTTCTTGTTGGATACCTCTTGGCGTGTACACTGACGACCGGTGCCCGATTCGATGACCCTCAACATTTCACCTTAAGCTTTCCTACTACATCCCACCACCGTTCGTCCTTGGCAATTATCCGGAGTTCCCTAATGGTCTCGACCAACTAAATCTTCCAACCGATCTGTTGAACAACATCGTTTTGCTGTGGCGAGATCTTGGAAACGCAAACCGATATTTCAAGGCAATCGATGATTGTATATATGGATTGTCTTTATTCCTACCCATCATTCTCTTGAATTAGTAATATTATTCTTGCCAGTGTTATGCATACTTACAAATTCCTGCAAGTTCCTTGAGATAAGCTCATGAAATTTGAATATTGCCCAGCTAAATTTGCAATGATTAAACCTGCTTGCTTCAGACCCCAGCAAAAATTAAAGAAATCTCAGCCGAGGAATATATTAAGGAAATCTGACGTACGCTTTCATTTTTCCCCTAGTTTCCACCCTGGAATCAATTCATTACAACTGCATGTAATTATAGAATGCATGTTTACTTATTACATGTGATTACTCTACAAAATGTAATCAATTACAGGATGATTACAATTACTGATTACGATAACCCAAACCCTGATATATTACAGTAAAAGTGTAGAATTAGGAATTATACATAACTACTGAAAATTTCAGAAAATATTTATATAAAAAGGTATGTTTAGAAATTATACATAAGTGACCATTCTTGACTAATTACATTACATGTATTTAACTTCAAAATCTTGGCAAAAACATTTAGAGTAATAATAACAATAATAGCAAGTTTTCCTTGTAAAACATGTCCAAAGGTTAAAAGGCATAAAAGGTTAGAAGACACAATGCACCCCCATTCGGGAAGTGCATTGTCTTCTAACCTTGAGACATATTTTGGCATATTACATGAAAAACCTACTATTACTGTATAAATAATAATTAGTAGCAGAATTCAACCCACGACTTTTGATATCTTTACAACATTTTAAAAAGTCGTTGTGGGGACAAAAGTGATTGCTAGCAATTTCTTATCAACCACTTTTGAAATCCCCAATCATTTTTTAAATTCTCAACCATTTTTTAAAATCAAACTGGTTATATTTATTTCGGGTATTTTACATAATTTACATAATATTAATACAAGATATCTGAGGAGGCCTTATACAACGGCAGTAGAATACCGAAGGAACAAGGAAAGCGAAGACTACAAAAATCGAAATCCGAAGACATGGCAAAAACGGCAACAGAGAAAAACAAAGACAAAACAAGGACGTGAGACAGCTACAAGCACGGAAATAAAAAGACGACATTAAAAACTAAGGCACACATAGTGTGAACTCCCATGAAAACCGGGAGTGACATCAGGTGCTCCGGAAGGGTAAGCATGTCCTGCTCCGCTAGCGGCACCCGAAACAATTGAGTTTCAAAAAATTTTGACTTAATAAGGGTTGGTGGCAGAATCTATAAAACTATTTTTGCAATCTTCATATTTGTGATCAGCGGATTACAACGTAGTAAGGAATTACAAAAGCTGTTAAGGATTACAAAAGTGGTTGATAAAAATTCTTAGTAAACCACTTTTGAAATATCAACCCATTTTGTAATCCCTCATTGAACTCAAAGAGTTTCATGAAAACTAGAGGATGACATGCCCCCGCTCAAGGTTGAATAAAATTGGGATTTTTTTAGTAATATTTGTGTCTGTAAGACATGTATGATGCCCTGTTAAACACATGTTACTCTAGGTTGCACAAATAAATTATGTATCCTCTATTACTAAATAACCAAAAAAGAAAAGTTTTTGAAAAAAGAACCGAAATCAAAATACATACCACATCTTCAATATAGGTACAAATGAACTGCAAAATAAAAGCTTCCTAACATCAAAACTGTAGGAGGACTATCTGTGTACCCTCTATTAATAATTCACCCAATAAATGACTAAGTTCAACAATGTGCATTTTTCCAAAAATGCATCAAAATCAAAATCCTTCCCACATGCACATCTTCAATATAAGTTCAAATTATCTGCAAAATAAAAACTCCCTAGCATCAAAACTGTAGGAGGAGTTGCACGGACAAACTATGTACCCTGTATTACTAAATCAGAAAAATGACTAAATTCAACAATGTATAATTTTAACAAAAAATAACCAAAATTAAAATCCTTACCACATGCATATCTTCAATATAGGTACAAAAGATCTGCAAAAGATCTGCAAAATAAAAACTTCCTAGCATCAAAACTGTAGAAGTTGCCTGGACAAACTATGTACCTTCTATGAAAAATCATGCAAATTGACGTGTTCAACAATGTATATTTTTGACAAAAATGCACCAAAATCAAAATCCTTACAACACGCATATCTTCAATATATGCACAAATGATCTACAAAATAAAAACTTTCTAGCATAAAACTGTAGGAAGAGTTGCACAGACAAACCATGTATCCCCTCGGACGGACAGACGGAAGGACGGATGGACGAAAGACGGACGGACGGACAGGGGTAAAACAATATCCCCCCGACTTATCGTCGCGGGGGGTCATTAAAATGTTGATCTTTACTAAAAATGACCAGTGGTTTTGGATTTCAAAAATACTACACCACATTGAAATCATGAGATTACAAAAGTGGTTAGGGATTACAAAATTGGTTAGGATTACAAAAATGGTTGGGGATTTCAAAAGAGGTTGAAAAAGATTCTTAGTCAACCACTTTTGACATCTCAACCACTAATGTAATCCCTCATTCAACTCAAGAGTTTCATAAAATATGTTGATTTTTTCTTAAGGTGACAGTGGTTCTGAATTTCAAAAATACTAAACCCCATTTTAAATGGTGGGATAACTAAAGTGGTTAGGGATTACAAAAGTGGTTGATAAAAATTCTTAGTCAACCACTTTTGAAATCTCAACCACTTTTGTAATCCCTCATTCAACACAGAGAGATTTATAAAAAAAAAAATGGTGATCTTTACATACAGTGAGAATTGTGATGAATCTCCAAGCCAGTATAATTCTTTGGACAAAGTTTGCAGAGAATCGCGGAAAATCTCACAGGTAGTATCTCAGGAATATGTCATCAGAGAATTGTGGAGAATCTCCAATGCAGTACATACTTAAGGAAGAAGTAAGCGGAGAATTGCGGAGAATCTGCAGTGGGCTGTAAAATACTTGATAAAAAGTTAGCGGAGAATCTCCTTGGGAGTATAATACATCAAACAAAATTTGCGGAGAATTGCGGAGAATCTCCAAGGCAGTATAATACTTTCCATAAAAAATTGTTAAGAATTGCGGAGAATCTCATAGGTAGTATAATACTTAGGAAAATGTCAGCGGAGAATTGCGGAGAATCTTCAATGCAGTATTATACCTAGGAAAAAATCAGCGGATAATTGCCGAGAATTCCCAATGCAGTATAATACCTATGCAGAAGTTAGCGGAGAATCTTCAATGGGCAGTATAAAACTGAGGGAAAGTCAGCGGAGATTTGCGGAGAATCTCCAGAGCGCAATATAAATCTAAGATAAAGACGACGGAGAATTGCGGAGAATCTCCAGTGGGCAGTATAAAAAAAATAAGAAAGTTGGCAGAGAATTGCAGGGAATCTCCAGTGGGCAGTATAGTACTTAGGAAAAAGTCGGCGGAGAATTGCGGAGAATCTCCAGTGGGCAGTATAGTTACATAGGAAAAAAGTCAGCGGAGAATTGCGGAGAATCTCAAGTTGGCAGTATAGTACCTAGGAAAAAGTCAGTGGAGAATTACGGAGAATCTCAAGTGGGCAAAATAGTGCTATGCTAAGGAAAAAGCGGAGAATTGCGGAGAATCTCCAGTGGGCAGTATAGTACCTAGGAAAAAGTCAGAGGAGTATTTCGGAGAATCTCCAGGGGGCAGTATAGTTCAAAGAAAAAGTCAGCGGAGAATTGCGGAGAATCTCCAGTGGGCAGTATAGTACCTAGGAAAAAGTCAGCGGAGAATTGCGGAGAATGTCAAGTGGTCAGAATAGTACTTAGGAAAAGGTCAGCAGATAATTGCGGAGAATCTCCAGTGGACTGTATAATACTTAGGTGTATTACCTAAGACACCTACATACCAGATATCATTGACCTATCACTCAAAGTTACTGAGAAACTATAGTTCAAAGTTCAAAGTTTATAAGATTCTACTACAAAACGAAACATGAAGTTTGCAGTGTGCAAATGTTTTATGATTTATGTATAAAAATAGACATTAAATAAACTTAAGTATTTGTGTGTTATCCAAACACATGGATCTATCCATGAGTGTGAAGCATGGTAAAAAAAAAACAAAAGAAACTAGAGAATGTGTCTGTAAGACACTGATGCAGCGCCAATAAATTTATCGCAACAGATTAACCCAAGTCCATCATTCATAAAATATGTTCCCCTCATTGAATTGTGATGAAATGCAAAATTTAACCAAAGTCATTCAACCATAAAATGTGGGTCATGGACACCAAAATGTTGGTGAGATGGGCAGATCTCTTTTAGATGAATCTTGCAGTGAAATATCATGATGCTACAATGGATAGTAGTTCAGAAATAGACTTTAACGCAAAATTTAACCAAAGTTACTGAAGCATAAAATGTAGGTCAAAGCCACTTAATTGTCAATAATTTGGGTAAAACTCATCAAGGCAATTAATTTGATGAAACATCATTATCCTCTAATGTGTAGTTGTTGAGAAATGGTGATTAATGCAAATCATAACCAAAGTCAATGAAGTGTAAAATGTGGGTCAAAGCTAACTAATTATTAGGATTATAGTTTGGGAAAGGGTTATGGTTGTAGTCGGGGTTAGGGTTATAGTCCGGGAAAGGGTTGGGGTTATTAAATAGGGAAATGGTAAGGGTTATAGTCAGGGAAAGGGTTAGAGTTGGTTAGGGTTATAGTCAGGGAAAGGGTTAGAGTTACATTTAGGGAAATGGTTAGGGTTATAATCAAGGAAAGGGTTAGGGTTTTATTTAGGGAAATGGTAAGGGTTATATAGTCCAGGAATGGGTAAGGGTTTGTCAGGGAAATGGTTAGGGTTATATTTAGGGAAATGGTCAGAGATATAGTAAAGGAAAGGGTTATATTGTAATATTAAGGGAAATGGTATAGTTATAGTCAGGAAAAGGGTTAGTGTTATATTAAAGGAAATGGTTGGGTTATAGTCAGGGAAATGGTTAGGGTTATAGTGGAGAAAAGGGTTAGGATTATGTCAGGGAAATGGTTAGGGTTATATTTGAGGAAATGGTTAGGTTTATAATCAAGGAAAGAGTGGGTAATGTTTAAGGAAATGGTTGGGATTATAGTCGTGGGAAATGGTTAGGGTTATAGCTGGAGAAAGGGTTAGGATTATATTTAGGGAAATGGTAAGGGTTTTAATCGGGGAAAGGGTAAGGGTTATAGTCAGGAAAAAGGTTAGAGTAATCTTTAGGGAAATGGTTAGGGTTATAGTCAGTGAAAGGGTTGGGGTTAAATTTAGGGAAAGGGTTAGTAATTTTTGTAGCCAGAATGTCACCAGAAGTTGTCACCGTAAGAGGTAACATTTGAAAGAATGTATAACAACAGTTCTGGTGACAAAAAGATTGTTGCCCCAATATAGCCACAATTTTGCGGTAATATTGCCGCAACAATTTTGGTTTTGTAAGGGTAGGCTTGAAAAGAATTCAGGATAAATAGAATGAAAGGGTTATAATGGTGCTATATAAAGAGTAACGGTAAGGGAACTGAGGGGGGTTTATTATTTAATTTATATGGAAAGGGTTGGTGTTATTATATTTTGGGAAAAGATAAGATGTCATATATATAAGTCAAGTAAAATGCTAGGTTTCAGTCAGAAAAATTGTTAGGGTTATCCAAAGGTTAAGTATGGGTATCAAACTGCTTCAAAGATTCTCCACAATTCTCCGCAAACTTTTTCTCTAGTATAGACAATGCAACATTCTCTGCAATTATCCGCAAACTTTCTCCTTAGAATTATACTCCTGTAAGATTCTGGGCAATCCTTCGCAAACTTTTTCCTTAGGAGATGAATATACTGAAAGATTCTCCACAATTCTCCGCTAACTTTTCCCTTAGTATTAGACTACTGTAAGATTCTCCGCAAACATTTTCCTTAGTACAAGACTACTGTAGGATTCTCTGCAATTCTCCGCAAACTTTTTCTTTAGTATAAGACTACTGTAAGATTCTCCGCAATTCTCCGCAAACTTTTTCCATAGTAGAAGACTGTAAGATTCTCCGCAATTCTCCACAAACTTTCCTAAGTATGAGACTACTAAAAGATTCTGTGCAATTCTCCGCAAACTTTTTTCTTTGTAGGAGACTACTGACAGATTCTCCGCAATTCTCCGCAAACTTTTTCCATAGTAGAATTCTAATGTAAGATTCTTCGCAATTCTCCGCAAACTTTTTCCTTAGTAGAAGACTGTAAGATTCTCTGCAATTCTCCTCAAATTTTTTCTTAAGTATAATACTACAGTAAGATTCTCCGCAATTCTCCGCAAACTTTTTCCTTAGTAGAAGACTGTAAGATTCTCCGCGATTCTCCACAAACTTTTTCTTTAGTATAAGACTCTTGTAAGATTCTCCGCAATTCTCCGCAAACTTGACTACTGTAAGATTCTCCGCAATTCTCCGCAAATTTTTTCCTAAGTATGAGACTACTAAAAGATTCTGTGCAATTCTCCGCAAACTTTTTCTTAAGTATAAGACTACTGTACGATTCTCTTCAATTCTCCGCAAACTTTTTCCGAAGTAGGAGACTACTGAATGATTTTGTGCAGTTATCAGCTAACTTTGTCTTTAGTAGAAGACTACCGTAAGATTTTCCGCAATTCTACGCAAACTTTTTCAATAGTAGAAGACTTCTGTACTTTTTCCTTAGAAGAAGACTACTGTAAGATTCTCCGCAATTCTCCGCAAACTTTTTCTTAGTAGAAGACTACTGTAAGATTCTCCGGAATTATCCGCAAACCTTTTCCTAAGTAGGAGACCACTCAAAGATTCTGTGCAATTCTCCGCAAAGTTTTTTTCTTAGTAGAAGACTAGTGTAAAATTCTCCGCAAACTTTTTCCTTACTATAAGGCTACTGTCAGATTCTCCGCAATTCTCCGTAAACTTTCTCCTTAGTATAAGACTACTGTAAAATCGTAGGATTACGAAAGTGGTTGGGGATTACAAAAGTGGTATGGGATTACAAAAGTGGTTGATAAAAATTCTTAGTCAACCACTTTTGAAATCTCAACCACTTTTGTAATCCTCCATTCAACTCAAAGAGTTTCATAAAAAAATCTTGGTTTTTACTCAAAGTGACAGTGGTTCTCTTTGATTTCAAAAATTATTAAAAACACCTAAAATCGTAGGATTACAAAAGTGTTTGGGGATTTAAAAAGTGGTAAGGGATTACAAAAGAGGTTGATAAAAATTCTTAGTCAACCACTTATGAAATCTCAACCACTTTTGTAATCCCTCATTCAACTTAAAGAGTTTCATTTTAAAAAATCTTAATTTTTACTCAAAGTGACGGTGGTTCCCTTTGATTTCAAAAATTCTTAAAAACATCTAAATTCGTAGGATTACAAAAGTGGTTGGGGATTACAAAAGTGGTGAGGGATTACAAAAGAGGTTGATAAAAATTCTTAGTCAACCACTTTTGTAATCCCTCATTCAACTTAAAGAGTTTCATTTAAAAAAATCTTAATTTTTACTCAAAGTGACGGTGGTTCCCTTTGATTTCAAAAATTCTTAAAAACATCTGAATTCGTAGGATTACAAAAGTGGTTGGGGATTACAAAAGTGGTTAGGGATTACAAAAGTGGTTGATAAAAATTCTTAATCAACCACTTATGAAATCTCAACCACTTTTGTAATCCCTCATTCAACTCAAAGAGTTTCATAAAAAAATGTTGGTTTTTACTCAAAGTGACAGTGGTTCTCTTTGATTTTAAAAATTCTAAAAAACATCTAAAATCGTAGGATTACAAAAGTGGTAGGCGATTACAAAAGTGGTTAGGGATTACAAAAGTGGTTGATAAAAATTCTTAGTCAACCACTTATGAAATCTCAACCACTTTTGTAATCCCTGATTCAACCCCAAAAGTGTCATAAAAATAACTTGGTTTTTACTCAAAGTGACAGTGGATCTCTTTGATTTCAAAAATTCTTAAAAACATCTAAAATCGTAAGGTTACAAAAGTAGTTGGGGATTACAAAAGTGGTTAGGGATTACATAGGTGGTTAGGATTACAAAAGTGGTTGATAAAAATTTTTAGTCAATCACTTTTGTAATCCCTCATTCAACTCAAAAAGTTTCAGAAAAATATCTTGGTTTTCACTCAAAGTGACAGCGGTTCTCTTTGATTTCAAATATTATTAAAAAATCTAAAATCGTAGGATTACAAAAGTGGTTGGGGATTACAAAAGTGGTTAGGGATTACAAAAGTGGTGGATGAAAATTCTTAGTCAACCACTTTTGAAATCTCAACCACTTTTGTAATCCCTCATTCAACTCAAAAAGTTTCATAAAAATATCTTGGTTTTTTCTCAAAGTGACAGTGATTCTCTTTGATTTCAAAAATTCTTAAAAACATCTAAAATCGTAGGATTACAAATGTGGTTGGGGATTACAATAGTGGTTAGGATTACAAAAGTGGTTGATAAAAATTCTTAGTCAACCACTTTTGAAATCTTAACCCATTTTGTAATCCCTCCTTCAACCCAAAGAATTTCATCAAAATAATGTCGATCTTTCCTTTAAGTGAATCTTAACCCATTTTGTAATCCCTCCTTCAACCCAAAGAATTTCATCAAAATAATGTCGATCTTTACTTTAAGTGACAGTCGTTCTAGATTTTAAATATACTTAACAAATTCTTAATGGTAGGATTACAAAAGTGGATGAGGGATTACAAAAGTGGTTGATAAAAAATCTTAATCAACCACTTTTGTAATCCCTCATTCAACTCAAAGAGCTTCATAAAAAAATCTTGGTTTTTACTCAAAGTGACGGTGGTTCTCTTTGATTTCAAAAATTATTAAAAACATCTAAAATCGTAGGATTACAAAAGTGGTTGGGGATTACAAAAGTGGTTGATAAAAATTTTTAGTCAACCACTTTTGAAATCTCAACCACTTTTGTAATCCTCCATTCAACTCAAAGAGTTTCATAAAAAAAATCTTGGTTTTTACTCAAAGTGACAGTGGTTCTCTTTGATTTAAAAAATTCTTAAAAAACATCTAAAATCGTAGGATTACAAAAGTGGTTGGGGATTGCAAAAGTGGTTAGGGATTACAAAAGTGGTTGATAAAAATTCTTAGTCAACCACTTATGAAATCTCAACCACTTTTGTAATCCCTCATTCAACTCCAAAAGTTTCATAAAAATATCTTGGTTTTTACTCAAAGTGACAGTGGTTCTCTTTGATTTCAAAAATTCTTAAAAACATCTAAAATCGTAGGATTGCAAAAGTGGTTAGGGATTACAAAAGGGGTTAGGGATTACAAAAAGGAATGATAAAAATTCTTAGTCAACCACTTTTGACATCTCAACCACTTTTGTAATCCCTCATTCAACTTAAAGAGTTTCATAAAAAAAAATCTTAATTTTTACTCAAAATGACAGTGGTTCTCTTTCATTTCAAAAATTCTAAAACAGATTTAAAATCGTAGGATTACAAAAGTGCGAAGGGATTACAAAAGTGGTTAGGGATTACAAAAGTGGTTGATAAAAATTCTTAGTCAACCACTTTTGAAATCTCAACCACTTTTGTAATCCCTCATTCAACGCAAAGAGTTTCATAAAAAAAAACCTTGGGTTTTACTCAAAGTGATAGTGGTTCTCTTTGATTTAAAAAATTATTAAAAACATCTAAAATCGTAGGATTAAAAAAGTGGTTGGGGATTACAAAAGTGGTTAGGGATTACAAAAGTGGTTGATAAAAGTCAACCTCTTATAAAATCTCAACCACTTTTGTAATCCCTCATTCAACTCCAAAAGTTTCATAAAAATATCTTGGTTTTTACTCAAAGTGACAGTGGTTCTCTTTGATTTCAAAAATTCTTAAAAACATCTAAAATCGTAAGGTTACAAAAGTGGTTGGGGATTACAAAAGTGGTTAGGGATTACAAAAGTGGTTGATAAGAATTCTTAGTCAACCACTTTTGAAATCTCAACCACTTTTGTAATCCCTCATTCAACTCAAAAAGTTTCATAAAATATCTTGGTTTTTACTCAAAGTGACAGTGGTTCTCTTTGATTTAAAAAAATTCTTAAAAACATATAAAATCGTAGGATTGCAAAAGTGGTTAGGGATTACAAAAGGGGTTAGGGATTACAAAATAGAATGATAAAAATTCTTAGTCAACCACTTTTGACATCTCAACCACTTTTGTAATCCCTCATTCAACTTAAAGAGTTTCATAAAAAAAAATCTTAATTTTTAGTCAAAATGACAGTGGTTCTCTTTCATTTCAAAAATTCTAAAACAGATTTAAAATCGTAGGATTACAAAAGTGCTAAGGGATTACAAAAGTGGTTAGGGATTACAAAAGTGGTTGATAAAAATTCTTAGTCAACCACTTTTGAAATCTCAACCACTTTTGTAATCCCTCATTCAACTCAAAGAGTTTCATAAAAAAAAATCTTGGTTTTTACTGAAAGTGATAGTGGTTCTCTTTGATTTCAAAATTTTTTAAAAACATCTAAAATCGTAGGATTACAAAAGTGGTTGGGGATTACAAAAGTGGTTAGGGATTACAAAAGTGGTTGATAAAAATTCTAAGTCAACCACTTTTGAAATCTCAACCACTTTTGTAATCCCTCATTCAACTCAAAGAGTTTCATCAAAAAAATGTTGATCTTTCCTTAAAGGGACATTTTACAGTAGAACCTGTACTTTTGAATCCAAATTATGTTGAAAAAAAATCTTAAGAAAGATGGATTACAAAAGTGGTTAGGGATTACAAAAGTGGTTGATAAGACATTTAGTCCAACCACTTTTGTAACCCAAAACCACATTTGTAATCAAGGGATTACAAAAGTGGTTGGGATTACAAAAGTGGTTGTAACAACCCCCATTAAAAAATCCATTTGTTATTTAAAAACAACACATTTTAAAAGTTATAAATTAAACAACTACCTGCAGAGGACATTGTGTTTGCACTAACTATACTTAAACTGTACTATTGAATATACGCTTTACAAAATATGTGAATATATTCACAGGTACTTTTTTTAAAAATATAGTCGTATCAACGAAATGTATGTTATAGACTATATAATACGACATTATGTTAGTTGGATAGTGTTCGTACCTTACTAATCAATACCCATGGCAATGGTGTCAAAACCAGAACTATGTAATTGGTTTAGGGAATACAAAGGGATTATAGATACAGCTCATTTTTCAATATAGTTTAAACATAAAGGAATAAAAAAAACTGAAGAAAACATATTAAATAGAAAAATGCAGTAACGATAATTGGAAACTTTCTAAAAACCTATTTCATAGATACTGAGGAAAAAATCAAAATATGTAATACTTCTTTCCAAAATTGTCAGATTAAGTTGTTTATACAAAAAAGCAATAAGGTAAATTTTGCTTTACTTAATGATCAAA
>MJUU01039068.1:0-16942 GCA_002080025.1 Modiolus philippinarum
ATGTTACCGAGATCGTCTTTCCACCGACACGCAAAACTGCATTTCAATGTTAACGTTGTAGATACGGCCTCATTGCGATTACATACATCTCGTAAGTTCAATTTGAATATATAGATTGGAAAACCGCTACCCACATATACTCCCTCGGAAGGATGTACGAGACTGTAGATTGGGCTCCTACTGAGCAACCCAGAAATAGATGGATCTCTCTGAAGCAGTCAGGAAAAAAGTCCAAAATCCATTTTTAATGTCTTCTCTACTATACTCTATGAAGTGAAATGAAGTATATAAGTAATGAGAATACACAAAACAAAATAGAAACTGAGAAGTCTTTGTGTGTCATCCAAAGGAAAAATAGGATGGGTTGACGTATTTTTTGTTGTTTTTTTTTTGTCCATCGATAAATCTAAAAACTCAGCTAAACGGCGGAATAAGCTCCTTGGATCTTCTTTAAGAAGAAAATATTAGTCCTGTAAAAAATTCACAAATAACATATGAAAACAGCGAAAAACTTGGAAATCTGATATTTTCCTCAAAATAACCGTGTTATGGTTATGCAGATCTTAAAAGACCTGCATAACCATTACACGGTTATCCTGAGAAAAATATATAATTTCCAAGTTTGTTGCTGCTTTTAGATAAACCGGATAACCACCAGCACTAGCATTATATCATATTGGTTATTTTATCTCTATCAATTTTTAAACATCTTTCAGTTTATGGTCTTTCAAACGTTTAGATTTTATCAGCACTGAAGGACATGGGTTGACGAAATGCGCATATGCAGGAATTATATTCACAGTAACTTCGGTATTTAGTTATTTGTTAAAAATACCACTGGGCGGATTTCCTTGACAATGTTTTAAAAGTGTTTCACGTGAATATAAATAGTTATGAAGGATTTATGAGTGTTTTTTTTATTTGAACTTTAAGCTTAGTACATTTCTATGTAATTATCTTTTAAAGTTTACTGTTAAAAGTATATCATGACGTACAATGCCTACAATAGCTTACTATAAATTCAAATAACTCAATACCGAAGTTACTGTGAATTTATTTTCTGCATATGGGCATTTCGACAACTTCAGTGCAGATAAAATCTAAACGTTTGGAAGATAATTAATTCCAAGATGTAAAAAACTGACAGAAAAAAAATAACCAATATGATCTAAATGTAAAGCCAAAATAAGTTAAGGGAGTACGAGTGTCAGAAATTTTGTAATTAGAATTAAAATTCTGACCTTTTGTTTTGAAGAGCACTGCTCATGGAACAACTTGAGCAAAACATTTTGAAAATCCATGAAGGAATTTTTGATATATAAGACGTCAAAATTTTGGCGGGAAACCGTTCTCTCTAGAGTTTTCCTTTAATTTGCATAAGATGTTTATATGCATTTGAATATATGAAAATATAATTGGAAGTTGATTTAATTTTATACACTGTCTATTTTATACATTTAAAGTGACCTATGACCAAGAAAATAGGATCCATGTGGAAAAAAATTTAGCATTGTTTGAATGGATAAAACCCGAGGATATCGAATGCTTCTGAAAATCTGAGGATTGTACTCCCTTAAGAGTTGACAAACAGAAAACAATATGGACTAGAATTCTTTAGATGACCACATCGACAACTGCAGATGAAGATATGAAGCAGATTTAACCAAATATCTATAACACAAACAAATTGTAAGACTTGATGAAAATCTATGGAAAAACAATAAGTCTCCCACTTTTGTTTGGAAAACTTAAAAATAAGACACACGCACCAAAAACTATAAGTATCCCGGTTCTGTTCGTGAACAGTATTGTTTAGTCAAGAAATCAATATAGATCTTAAAGATAGTAAAAAAGCTATATTTCAGATTGCAAGAAACTTTATTTTATTCATTTCAATGTTTCAATATGTATGCAAGTCGGTTTATTGTATCTAAGCATTTTGGTCCATTGTTATAATCACAGTCTGATGAATAACCCAAGGACAAAATATATGTGTGCTTAAAGTAAGTTTGTTTTGTTCAGTTTTATTGGTATAAATTGTGTTTTATGTATATTGGTATACGGACCTAAACAAACTAAGTAACAGAAAAAAAGACTTTGAGAAAGCTGTATATATGGATTACTAAATTAGTGAATGGACCAAAATGATTGATTTTGTTGTGATCAACATTATTTCATAATAATAACTTTTAAAGTATAGAGATTCATTTGATTTCTCATACATGTGCATAGTGAAATTAAAAACAAGAAATAACAATTAAAGTAGTTAAGTGGAACCATTTGTTTGGTGGAATCATTTCGTGATAATCAATCCAAGGGGTTTGGTGGAATCATTTCGTGATAATCAATCCAAAGGGTTTAGTAATACCTGTCTTTGGGTGAGATGCTCATGTCCACTATTTCGTTTTCCTTTTACTGAATAACCTCAGTCATTAATATAGTTGTTTCTGAGGTCAGTTTTCATTGCGATAAAATTATCTTAGCAGACTGTCGTGTATCTATGAGTGCAGTTTGAGCTTATATAACATTAAAGGAAAAAAAATTGATTTCTTTGAGCCACCATACCAAGTCAAAAATATTTGTGGTATAACATGTAAATGTAGTATTTTGTTCTTCCTAAGTTTGTCTTCAAAATAATCCCCCCCACAGAAAACGACATTTTTCTGAAAATATCCCAATTCGGAGACCGTTATCATTCCGAGTCTTATTGGTTTCGTCCATGCTCAGTATGTCAAAATAAACAAAACTGAAACTGGAAGTAGATTAGATAGAAACTTTCTATCAGGATCCTGCTTAATTTGTATCGTAAATTCATCGTTTTGCTTAATTAAACTACTCTTACCCCATTTTACTCAGGTGTACTACTGATAAAATTGACGTTGAACGTGTTGAACTACGAACGTGGTACCCTAATAATCCCTGATATTCGTCGGCCAGAGCTGTTTTTCTGACACTATTTTTGGATGATGGTTTTCCATATTATTTGATTCTAATGCTACTGATGAGAGGTCACTCCTACTGTATTTTCTAATATCACTGTCCACAGAAACAGCTCTGACCGACGAATTCAAGAACGGATTAGGGATATTCCAACCATTTAATGTGTAAACACAAGGAACCGACCCCCCCCCCCCCCCCNATTGTTTGAAATAAAAGAATAAAATCACAACCATTTGTTTTTGAGGGGATGGGGAGGGGGGATTGAAAGATTTTGATTGTATTTTTCTATTTCCATCCTCATATCGATTGCACTATTTTTTTCCCATTGTAAAACAATTTTTTTTGAAATTTTTATTTTCAGTTTACAATTCATTTTTTTCTTCAATTAAGCATGCATTTTATCATTTGGCTCAGAATATTTTTTATTTTCATTTAAATGAAATTACCCCATCAAAATCAAATGGTTGTCCTTTAAAACTATGTTGCAAATTTTTTGCCAATATATTTTAGAACATAAATGTTCGGAAGGGATTATCAGGTATGTATAAAGTTGAAATTGTATCAACTTAATGAACACAAACATTTTGCAAATTATAGTGATCACAAGATAAAAAAAAAACGAAAAAAACTTTCGAAACAAAACCAAACAATTAAACAAAAAAGACGAAAAAAACCCAAAACCGCATTGCCAAAATATATCTAAAGAAATATATGGGAAACAAAACTCAAGTAACTAATACTGGTCACATGTAAAAAAAAAATAAATAAGTAAAAAAAAACTTACATGCAAGAGAGGGAGAGACTGGGAGTTACATGGTCAGGATGGTTATGTGATGCTCTCATAAGAATTTTTACTGAAATGTACTACAATGCTTTCATATTCATCAATTCACATGATTAGAATTTGTTTGTTACATACATGGGTCAAATATTCTGCTTTTCGCTCTTTACCGACCCACGCAAGCGCGGGTTACTTCTAGTAATATCAATAAAAAGGAAAACAGTATTATTTCTGAAAACATCGATTAGAAAATACACTTGCTTTGATCACAACTTAGTCAAAACATTTGAAAGGAAGGGCTGACAGTGAATAAAAAAGGTAAAAGGTGTAATGTTAATTATTTGACCCATAAGTCAAGGTCACGCGAAGGTCATCGTTATAAGTGAAACATCATTGTATGATGACAGACCCATACGCCAAATGTCTTAAGTCTAGGTCAAACAGATGGAGAAAAACGACCTAGATGGGCTTATAAAAATATTTCACCAAAGGTCGAGGTCACATGAAGGTAATTATAATTGGAATATAGAATACTTTGTTTTTGATACGGACTTTATCACGGCCAGTATCAAGCAAGCCTATTGCTTACACCGTGATCAAATATCAATAACAATACCTCCTCTATTTCTTTTATCTGTAATTCACAAAATGATAAATATAACTCTTTAATGAATTGAAGTAAGCTTACAAGCTTACATTTCTGTTTTAGCATGGTAAATACATGCTTTATTTCAATAATAAGTATGCATTCTTTATCAATTTAACATATGACGCGTATGAACAAAAACAAAACGCATAGCAACGCGCACGTGACGTCTTGACAGTGACCTGTTATTTTCTATATCAGGGCCTTTATAGCTGTACTGACATTACCAGGCAATGCAGATCAAAAGAAATTCATACGAGTTACCGATTAAACACGCCACACACTTCTTTATGATGCCAGACTCACTTGCCAAATATTTCAGTCAGGGTTAAAATATGAAAAAGTTATGGCCTGACCGGCAAACACTTAAAAGCAGTACTTTGACCTCAAAGCTCAAGATTAGGATCACATGAAAGTCATTATTGCACACCACACACGTTATCATGTTGATATCCATGTGGCTTGAATTACAGATAAATAGGTACGACCCAGACACGATTGTTTGAGGAGAACAAGAAGTAGAAGAATAAGAAGAATTCAGGGTAAAAACAATATGTCTTCCTTCATGTTAGGGGAAATCTAATTGTGTATTGCCTTTATATCTGTTCCATACAACGATTGTTGGACATAAATAATAAAGTAAATGTTAAAAAAAGTGCAAATGTTACGAGTTCGATGATTTAAGCCCACTGCTATGTTTTCGCCCATTTTGTTTATTTTAAGAGGTGACCGGAGACAATTTATACCAAAATCGTTTAGTTAATGATAAAAATTCAAATTGCTCTTCCACACATTTGATGCAATCAACAAACACTTTGTAAACTTAAAAATTTCGTTAAATTAGATGTGTTCTAATAAAAAAACTATGAAATATGTGTGGATAATGATTTATACATCCCATATAAAATAATGACGTTTAAATATCTTTATCATAACTTAATGATCGTTTGATTGACATTTGGAAATTTGTATCAATTTGTTTCAATGATAACAGATATAGAAACTATTTCTCGGAATGTTATATTAAAATCTATTAAGATGAAATTGACACTTATAAGATTCTACTTTGTCATTTGGTCAATAATTCATAATTGATTACGTAACAATTTTCCATCGTCAAGTATCAATGTCCCTGAATTGCTTTGTAAAAATATTTCAACAGACACAATAGTAAGGCAGGTAAAAAATAAGGGACTTGTGCATATTGGTCTGCCTAAATTGCTGTATGGAAAAATCATGTAATAGAATACGATAAAAAAATTTCTGGACAGAACTTATAAAAATACAGATAATCAATCATCTTCAAATTGTCTGGGGTCCGTGTCCACGCTTGACATTGGACCCTTAACATTGTGAGGATTGAATATTCATTTTACGCAGGTAAAAATACATGTAAATTATTTGGCATTGTTAAATTAGTTGTATGTAAATAGCAAAGCAGGATTTCTAGGCGTTTTGCTTTTACATTTTAGCTCAGTACAGTTTTTAGGTAGTCATCTTTTGATATTTACTTTGTTAGAAATGTATGGGTCCGTGTAACACTTAGCAATTCAAAATTCAAAAACTTTTTATAATTTTGATATTTTAAAAGTTTGACCAAAAATCTAAAATATCAAATTTTCAAAATTAACCAACGTTTTAAAATTTTGAAAATTTATCCAAAGTATTAAAATTTTTTAAATTTTAAACTGTTATATTTTTGGACATTTGATCAAACTTCGAAATTTGTTAACTGAACTTTATTTTTGATTTTTTCGCTTTTTAAAAGTTTCGAATTTTCGATTTTTGACTAAAAATACAAAATTTCTCAAAATCGCTAGCTCATACAAGCTAATGTTGTCAATAATCTGCAAACCAACTTTTTCACCTTACTTGTGAAGAATATTTCAGTTCTAGTCTTGAGTTGAGTTAGACCTGAGGGGTAGGGTGGACAGGGAACAGGGCGACTAATTTACCTTTGTGTGTTCTTTAAGAGTCTTTGTAAAACATTTTCCAGCTCGTGGAAACAGTACGTGGAGAAAAATTGACGGGATTTCGTTTAAAGGACCCCATTGAGACCCCTAAGAAGATATCAACACAACTGACGCATTTTTCTTCTTTCTGGTGGCAGGGTCCCGGGAGTAAGGGTTATTCTATAGGGATACAATTAAATAAAGATTAGACGGCAAAAAGGGTAATGGAAAATATTCTTTATTGTAGTGTCAGTGTCATCCTGTTATGACTTGTACATATCTGCCACTTTTTAGTCCCAAGAGCTGTGTGTCTTTTTCAAGAGTAGTTCTAAAGATATCTAAGAAAACTGTCCAAAATCAACACCACTTCTGATAAAGAGAGTCGATAAAAAGCTTCTGTTCATTCAAGTTTCAAGCCAACTGCACTTATTTCAAAGCTAAATGAAATAGTTTTGATAGATTATCTTTGAAAAATCGATTTGAAAATAACTTTACAGGTTACTACTAACCGGAGATTTATCGAACAAATTAGATACTTCTTAGCAATTCAAAATTCTAAAACTTTTTATAATTTTGATATTTTAAAAGTTTGACCAAAAATCTAAAATATCAAATTTCGGACCTGTATCCTTATTCTAAATGCCTAACTATTATTTCCATTTATTAAAAGATGAAGCCACTTCTACAACTGCAGATAAAACCAACATCTGTAGCTGGATAAACATTAGAAGAAGCTAAATACGAAGAATAAGAAGAAATAATCTTGAGTGTTAAAAAAGAACACCAAAATCAGCAAAGAATGGATATACGAATTGTAAAGTTTATACCCTGCACCTTTATTTACTGATCAACTTTGGACCAGAAGCAATGCATTGAACGACATGGTAAGAGACACCCTTGGGGACTAACAGTCAACCAGCAAGGACATCGAAACGGTATCTTACATACTAAAATGTACAATTTTCATGAACATATATATAAGGATTTAATACTTTAAATATTTCAACATCGCATTCTATATGAATAAAAAGCTCCCCATACTTAATATCTTTAATAAGAAAATACAGTTTTATTAAATCTAATTTTTATGCTTGATGCCTGAAATTTACGTCTAAAACAATAATATTTATGTACATACTGATGCATTTTAACTAGAAGTCAGATGATATGTACTTCTCTCGGATATTTATTTTACTTAAAAGGAAAAACAGACGAATAAGAAATGAAGGGATATAGATAAAGTGCACATGAGACAAAGTATGGTAAAACAAAGCAATGGAACAATGCTTATCTTGATTATTCCAAATATCAATCTATAGAAGGATAATAATAAAGTTACGGAGCATACTGTCAGGAGCACAAATTCAAAGGAAAACAGGCAAAGTAGGTTTCAAAGAACCATTACAATATCAATATGAAAAAGCCTTATCAGTATTGTTTAATTAAAACATTAATCTATACAATAAAAATCGTCCTTGGTTTAGCAACATCGCAGAATCTTTATTTAATAAGTTCATTATAATGTATTGCATACAGACGAATTGCAAAGAAAACACGGAACACCCAAAATGACCGAAAATCACATACACATGCCACCATTCACTTGGCAGCAACACAAGAAAAACGTCAAAAAAAAAAGAAAAAAAAGAGACAAACTTATACAACGAAAGGAACTCGGGATAGCCGGCACTAGCAAAAGCCAGTGGTAGGGTTAAGGGACAAGTCGGTTTTATTTTGCCTTATCTTCTTTTTTTCACGTACGTTAGTATGTAGAAAGAATAAAAAAAACAGAAGTCATCGAAAAGACATCTGTTTAAGAAACAGAAATAATTGATAAGACTGTCATCCACATCATTTCAGTAATTAACTTTGCAAAGTATAGAGATTTTCATTTACTTTAAAATTCAAGCCTAGTGTAATAATTAGAGCAGTTAAGTGGAAATATTTCGTGATAATCAACCAAAAGGTACTACCTGTATTCTGATTTCAGACGAGTTTGACGCAAATCATCTCGAGTTCATCAGCTTACAGACACCTGCTTATGTCCGTTTGTTGACATCCATGTATTAAAAATACTTCGTAATAGAAGGAATATATTTTTATTTTACTCTGCTATTACTGAATAAACCTCAAGTATGATTATCCTGCACTGTTTCTGATGGCAGAATACTAGAATATTGTCTTTGTGAACTTGATAAAATTATTCAAAAGAAAGTGGTGTGTTTTAGAAGCGTGGTATCATATCAGTTAAAGCAAAACATCATTTCGGAATTCAGCCATTCGAAAATTTTCTTGTTTTCATCATTTTTGAATGTAACATTTTTTTTGCTCTTGTAGAAGAAATTTCATCTGCATTTTGTCATAAAACATATGATTCTTCAGTAATTCATGTTTGTAAAAGAAACACAGTGAAGTTTGCAAGCTTATTGTACTTTATACTACTTAATATTGGGCTTGGAATATAATGAAATACATTAGTCTAAACCTTGATTTCTAATGGGCCTATTTTCTTTTTTTTAATTCCCAGACATGATTTAGGTGAAACAAAACCTGAAACATATCCTAAGCTAAAACTAAAGCATGTTTTACGTTAACGTTTAAACACGTTTAAAGTTTCAGATAAAAATACATGACATCCATCTTAAAACATGCTTGAAATATGGTCTGAACAACGTTTTAATGTTTCATCAAACAGTAACCAACTTGTTTAGAGATAAAAATACTAAAACACTGAAACAAAAACCAATGTTTAACCAGGTTAATGTTTGAAAATAAAAAATGTATATACAGGCGTTATATATGCATGTAAAGTCAAGGACCAACTGAGTTAGATCCTTTTCCGAATCTAACTATCATTATCGACTCTGGTAAAATAAAAACTAAAAGATATGATAAAGGGGCGATTTTGATTTCAATATTACTAATTTCCCTTTTCTTGACGGCGACATTCTTCACGGGTGTATATTTCTCAACTAGTACGATTCTGGACGCTTTAATGAACGTAAACTTACTATCACAGCCAAACTTTTACAACGGTTTTCGGTTACAGATTTCATTAGTTGTTGAATTCATTTATGAAGATTTATAACAGATATGAACTTTTAATATCTAAATATGGCGTGTCTTGCAAACAACTGATTACTATTGGCATTTTTAATCCTCGTTCTTACGGAAATGTTGTTAAAAATACCAGAAGTTGATTAAAAATCCAGAAAACCCGAGACGTAACGTAATAGGGATATCGACAAGATACTCTTCTTGCATCCTTTACCCTTGAGATCTAGTGACCTGAGAATTTTGCACACATACTGGCCTCTCACTAATATTGCCGATGTCTACTCAAAAATATAATGACTTTTGACCAAACCATTCGGGAAGTTTTGAAGTTGATTTTTCTTCTGTAGTGCGACAGTGTAGGTTCCTTGAGCTAGTCGGCAGTTTCGCCGCGAGCACCCCTTGACCCTTCTTTTAAAATTACGTATTGTCATTCTTTCTACTTTCAAGATTGTGGGCATGGAGTAAGTAGATTACCTGTATTGGGTTTTATTGGTATCTTTATTTAAACTATAGGGAAACGGGGCAAATTAAGGGGAGGTTTGGGCACACATAAACCGGTTTAACCCTGCCGTTGGATTTTGCTAGTACTGGTACCAAGTCCAGCTTTTCAGAGTTCCTGTCGTTGTTTACGTTTGTCTTTTGTCTTATTTGTTTTTTTTTCCTGTGTAGTTCCCTGGCAGATTGTGGCATGTGATTGTAATGTTCAGAAATTGTAGATATTTCCTGTTATCCCCTTTTTTACATTTCAGGATAGAATGTTACCGAGATCGTCTTTCCACCGACACGCAAAACTGCATTTCAATATTAACGTTGTAGATACGGCCTCATTGCGATTACATACATCTCGCAAGTTCAATTTGAATCTATAGATTGGAAAACCGCTACCCACATACTCCCTCGGAAGGATGTACGAGACTGTAGATTGGGCTCCTACTGAGCAACCCCGAAATAGATGGATCTCGCTGAAGCAGTCAGGAAAAAAGTCCAAAATCCATTTTAAATGTCTTCTCTACTATACTCTATGAAGTGAAATGAAGTATATAAGTAATGAGAATACACAAAACAAAGTAGAAACTGAGAAGTCTTTGTGTGTCATCCAAAGGAAAAATAGGATGAGTTGTCGTATTTTTTGTTTTTTTGTTTTTTGTCCATCGATAAATCTAAAAACTCAGCTAAGCGACGAAATAAGCTCCTTGGATCTTCTTAAAGAAGAAAATATTAGTCCTGTAAAAAATTCACAAACAACATATGAAAACAGCAAAAAACTTGGAAATCTGATATTTTCCTCAAAATAACCGTGTAATGGTTATGCAGATCTTAAAAGACCTGCATAACCATTACACGATTATCCTGAGAAAAATATATAATTTCCAAGTTTGTTGCTGCTTTTAGATAAACCGGGTAACCACTAGCATTTGCTAGAGCCGGTACCATTTCCGGCTGTGTCAAATTCATATCGTTGTTTACGTTTGTCTATATTTTTTTATTCGTGGTTTTTTCTTGTGTGTTTCCTCGATGTGACTGTGTTTTCCGGCCATTTTGGGTTTTTCCTGTTGATATATATAGTGCGTGATTCAACTGTATAGTAATGTCAAGAGAAAGAATAAGATAATCATTTGAATAGTCCTGTTGGTAAAATAAGCATAGTGTTGTTTAACATGAGTTGGTTTGTATAGAAATAGACATAGTTATAGAAAACTTTATCTAAATTCAGCATGCTTTCAAAATTTATAACATAGACATAGACATATAAAACTTTAATTTTATTCGGCATGGTTGCAACACTCTGTTGAACTTTAAATAACATATACATGTTTTAAAAACAAAAACAAACAAAGCATGCACAAGTATTTAAGACACATAAGATGAAAGTAATGACATTTAAGGAATACGAAAATCTAGCTTCAAAATGAAAATCAAAATGAAAATAAAGCTAAACACCATTACATGCACTACATTTGCATGCAGATCCACTCCAGGACTGAAGTAAGTTTTTAAGGTGGGAAAAGCTGAAATGTTCAGGTAAACTATTCCATAAAAATCGAGCTGCATCGCGAAATGATTTTTTTTTTGCCGGAAGTCCATATTTTGAAATATGTGTAAAGGCTGAAAGAGAACAAATTACTAAATAAGACCTAAATAGGTAAGCCAAAATTCAGCTAAGGGCAGAGCTATGTAAGAGGGAGATACTCCTTACTTTTGAACAAAATTGTGTAAAATTTAAATTTTGCAAGTTTCCAGATAAAAGAAATCGGTTTTCGTGCCAGCAACAAGTACTGGCTACTGGGTTAATGAATACCTTTGGGGGTAAAAGTACACCAGCAGAGGCACTGACCCCTTGGTAGAAAATAACAAAATACCGAAGTTGATGTTGATTTGGATTCTGCATATGCGCTGTTCGACCACATATGTCTCTTCAGTGCAGATTAAATCATAATATTTGGAAATCCATATACCAAAATATGTGTTAAGGCTGATAGATAACAAATTACCAACAAGATTATAATAGAAAAGCCAAAATCATCTAAGAACAGAGCTATGCAAGAGGGGGTACTCCTTAGATTTGAACAAAATTGTGTTAAATGTTAAATTCAGATATTGAAAGTTTCCAGACAAACCAAAATCGGTTTTCGGGCTAGCACCGAAGTACTGGCAACTGGGTTGGTCAATACCCTCGGGGACTAAAACTCTACCAGCAGACACACCGGAACAGTGGTAATAAATAGCTGTTAATTTGGATTCTGCATAATTATGCACATTTTGACAATAAATGTAGCTTCAGTAGGGCAAATGCAGGTTTAATTTCCATATTGGCTAGTTTTTTGCGTTTTTTTTGGTGTGCGATGACATTGGAGAATAGTGAGAAAATATTTGTGAAAATGGTAATAATTGATAACGTTTACATTAATTTATAGTTTACATTTATTTCTCATCTAAAACAATTTTTGCTCGTCTTTTATGATAACTTAATTGGAGTGTGATTGGTTTATTGATACACTTGATACTTTCCTACATTCTCTATCATTGGTTTTTAACATTCAATAAATATTCTATAAAACTTCTAAAATTAGTTAATGAAATTCGAGAAATCCTAATTCCTTAGAAATACTTAGTAAACTTTGAACTATAAAGATACTCCGGATATCCAGAGTTCCTATCATTGTTTACTTTTGCCTTTTGTCTTTCCTTTGTGGTTTTTATGCAGTTCCCCTGTGGATTGTTGCCTGTGAGTGTAATTGTCGGTGTTTTATGTTATCTTTTCCTTTTTTATCTTAAGAATTAAACCTCAGCAAATAAGAAAAAAATCATCAAATGTAAATATTTCAATGTATTCTGGAAAAAAATCAAATTACTATTTAGGAAACTTCATATTGGAGATCACGTGATTAATTTAAAAACAATGGTATTTGGATATAAAATTACAGAAGAACAATATTTTGGATTAAATTTTATTTTGACTTTAGTATTATATACCATCCACAAGTCTCATTATGTTTCAGATAGAAAAACAAAAACAAATTGATACCTTTTCTTTATTTAGAAATGAATTTATAAAAAGGAAATACGATTTTGATAACAGTACGTTAAATTCTGATTATTATTTGAAAAAAACATTACTTTTTCTGGAATATGAGTAATTTATAACAATAGAACTTTAAATATTCTTTTATATATATATTGATTTCATGATTCAGATTAATGCATAACATGTATACATTTATAGGGGAATGCTGTACCCTATAAATATTTGTTAACAGCAATTAGTGCAATAAACGTTTTGTTATGTTAAAAAAAAAAATCAGAAAAAAATCAATAATATGAAACATTCATATAATGTTTTGACATCAATAAAAAATGAAATAAGTTTTAGTTCCTTTATTCTAAAAGCTTAATAAGATTAAAGATTACACCTTTTTCAAAAAAATAAAGAGGATTTGATATTTGATAATTTTCTTAATGAATACAGATAATTTTCTTAATGAATACAGATAATTTTCTTAATGAATACAGAAGCAACAACCAAAATTCATAGATCCAGAATACATGGCATTATAAGGATCACAAACAGACAAAAAACGTGAAAGAACGAACACGAAACAAAATAAAAATAATGCAAATTACACAAAATAAAGCATCAGTCTGAACCCTTAAAAACGGGAGTGTCATCAGGCATTACTAGCTCCTTATGTGACACCCATCATACGTGAAAATATATGATGATGGGGGACTGTCTAGTAATGTTATTCGCTTTTCTTTAGACAAAACAAATAAAAATCAATGGTCAAGCAGTTCAAAGGTTTGAAAAAAATGTTAAATATAGTGTGAGTCGCAAACAGCTACGCGAATCCATGATTTTACACGCATATTGGCCTCTCACTAACACTGAAATATATGATGACATGTTACTTCCGTACTGCACTAGCGTGGCGATCACTCATTTACTCATCGTTCCGAAGTACGTTTCTCATTTTTGTTTCTTCTTTTTCAATATAGTGGTCTTAGAGTTGTAATATACTCGTTTTCAGGTTTTATTCATATGTTTATTAACCGGATAGAAGAAAGGGTAAGTTTGGGTAACCTTAAAGACCGGTTAAACCTTACCTGTAGCTTTTGCTAGTCCCAGTACTAGGTTTTTATTGTTATTTTTGTTTGTCTTTTGTTTTTCATTTGTGTTTTTCAAGTACCTTTCCCTTGTGGATTGTGGCCTGAAATTGCTATTTTCAATTATTGTAAGTGTTTACTGTTATAAAATTTTCATGTTTTGAAATTGTATTAAATTTAAGATTTATGCCTTGTACATATGCCTGTCATGTGTGGTGATAAATACCATTTTTGTGACCCCTACCATAGCCTCATTATTACCATGTCAATGTTTGCACAACAACTATATGCATATTTATAAAACTAGGCACTGAAGGCCATATTTTTTAAACAGTCTTATTTCAATTAGAGTAAACACATTAAAGACATGAAAGATTAAAAGGTTATGTTATATAATCTTTATATTACACAACGATCAAATGAAATCTTTGTTAAATTTATTGCTTCCTGTGATCAATATGACTATGAAACCTGACGAGTTCAAATAGGCCGTCATTGTCGTGTTGAGATAAGAGAATAGACCATTTGCCAGTTCCGCAATCAACAGAATGAATTTATTAAAACCCAAAAGGGAGGTAACTTTTTGAAAAATCTCAAGGGGACAGAATGGTTCCCTGCTTATCAAAACCAACTAAGTAATAAATCATTTTTAGAAAAAAGTTATGATAGTTTAACCATTAGCAGACGTTAGGTCGGCAACATAATTCAAAACCAAATCCCAGATAGCGATTACCATTCTTTAAAGTGGTACTTGTTTCAAGTAAAAAAATTAACTGTACAAAGTTGAACTGCCTTCTCAGTGACTTAAGAAAGTGTTAAATAATTCAAAAATATGCTTACTTATTGCAGAATATCATAAATATTGTGTAGTGAATTACTTTGTCCAGTCTGACTGAACACGAAGACCGTACTTAAAAACAAATGTGCATATTTAATGTTTGTTTGTCCGGTGTAGTAGTTATTTCCCTTTGAAGGTTTGACCAAAAAGCTAAAAATTTGACTAGAACTGACAAGAACTTCTGTAATTGGCAAATCATCTATTTGTTACAGCTTAAGGAGGCTCACTCATGATCTTGTTTTTGAAACCTGTTTAACTTGTGATTAAGCATTGTAGACTTAATGAAATGGTAAAAAGAAATGCATAGGTCCATGTGCTTTAAAGGATGATTGAGACATTAAAAATTTGGTGGGAAATTGATCTCTCTCGATTTTCCCCTAATAAACACCAGGACTATTCTTTATCTAAAAGCTAGGAAGTTATATCAAGAATTTATGAAAACTTGTAGGTGTCTTAACTTGGCCCATCGGAGACATTCATGAAATAGAAAGTGAGGGTCCGTGTGCAAAATTATGTAAGCCAGCGAACTGGAAAAACCAGAGGAGTTCCTAAACATGACACAAATTCAAAAATGTGATGAGTGAGGCACCTTTAACTGGCGGACTTGTGAAATTTGCACGTATTATAAATCATTTAAATAAAGATATAAAGAATTTAGAAACATCCCTCTAATGTTTGTATCAGCGCAGAATACCAAATCAAATTTACTGTTTCAATTTATTATTACTATGTTACCAAGGATAACAAAGTGATTTAACGCTATATTTAGTCAAGAAAATTATAATCAAGTTTACCATCGTCTTCATCTATATGCCAAGCAAAATAAAATAAGAATGGAACATATGTGATTAGCAATTAATAATAAGAAGCGATGCAAAACTTCGCCTGGCAGACTTAATAAAAAATGTACGTAACAAAAGTTGTCAGACTTGATAAGAAACGCAACAAAAACAATAAGTCTCCTTACTTCTTTTGGAAGACTTCTTAAGAAAAGCAACAAATACAATAAGTTCCCGTTTGGGGACTTAAGGAAAAGGTCCTTACAGTATTGTTTATTTAAAAAATCAAGAATGGATACATACAATATGCAAAATAGTAGTAAAGCTAGATCGTAGAAACTTTATTTTACAAATTTTAATGTTTTGTTATCACGTTTATTATTCAATATGCTTTCGGTTTATAGTAACAGATTGGTTAATTGTCATAATAATCTTCTGATTACTGATAAATGACCGAAAGACAAAAGTATAACAACGGCAATAGAATACCGAAGGAAAAAGGGAAGTGATGATCACAAAGTTCGAAGTCCAGAGACATGGTAAAAACGACAACAGAGAAATACAAAGGACAAAAATAAGGACGTGAGACAGCCACAATGCAAGGAAATAAAAACGACATTCATAACTAAGGCACTGATTGGAAGATAGCAAATGTTATTGCTATATTTAAAAAGGGAGATAATTCTCTACCGTCTAACTATCGTCCAATATCTCTTATTAGCTGTTTGGGAAAGGTTATGGAAAGGCTGGTATATAAGAATGTATATAATCATCTCCAAAGAAATAAATTGATATATAAGTACCAATCGGGTTTTTTACCTAATAATTCAACAGTGCATCAGTTGTTGGAAATTCATAATTGTATCCTCAATGCTTTAGAGAACAAAGATGTTTGTTGCTTTGTATTTTGTGATTTCTCTAAAGCCTTTGATAAAGTTTGGCATTTGGGATTGTTACACAAAATGAAGTCTTATGGCTTAGGAGGTAATTTATTAAACTGGTTCCATAGCTATTTGAATGAAAGGAAACAGAGAGTGGTTATTAAAGAATCATCGTCTTCACTAAGTAGCATCTTAGCAGGTGTTCCTCAGGGATCTGTATTGGGACCTTTGCTTTTTGTTATCTATATTAATGATATTGCTGAAAATCTTATTTCATTAACTAGATTGTTTGCTGACGATACTTCTTTCAGCTGTTCAGATCATGACCATAATCAAATTCAAACTGTTATTGATCATGACTTGAAGAAGCTGGACGAATGGTCGAGCAAATGGCTTATGTCATTTAATCCTGATAAAACTGAAATTATGTTCTTTTGTAATACACAAGAACCAGAACTTAGTTTCA
>MJUU01039068.1:19010-32076 GCA_002080025.1 Modiolus philippinarum
TTAACCTAAAAGATAAAAAATGAAAGAATATGGACTAAATGCACATGAAACACAGCTTCATGGTAAAACTAATCAATGGAACAACGCTTTTATTGTTGTTCTTCACCTTGAAGTAACCATGAGGAATTCAGAAATGTGCTTCATGCAGTTCCTGTCGTAAATTTACGTTTGTTTCTTGTTTCATTGTGTTTTCTAGTGCGGTTCGCTTATGAGTTATGAAATATGATTGTAGTTTCGGCCATAGTAGGTGTTTACTGTTATTTTGTGTTTTAATTAATAGTAGTTCAATACGGTCCCTAGCATCGGTTTCAGCGGAATGCATTGCTTATTATCGAATAATAATTATTGTCAAATCTCCGTCTTATTTAACACATGGATGCGAGATCGTCAACAGACATAAAATTAACTAGCAAAGCACTATTACACTAGTGTCTTAAGCTAGTAAACAGATACAACATATAACACAAAGCATACAAATCTTACACGGGGAACCTTTTTACGAACTTCTCCTCATTGCAAGAGAGACAAAGTCAAAAATTAAAATGAAAGGATATGGAGTTAATACACAAATGCATTGTAAAACTAAGCGATGGAGCAACACTTTCATCATTAAGTCAACATGACGCATTCAACAATGAGCTGTGCTCATACCTAATAGTAAAATCAAGAAGGCACTTATGAGCAATTTAAGCAGAACTCATTGACAATTCTCGAACAATATCTCACCAATGTCTTATTTAGTCCATGGATGTGAAATCGTTAACAAACATAAACTTTTACAATCAATGTCATCCTTTGCCTTACAAAAACACTAGTGTTGTTAGCTAGTGGACAGATGCAACATAATTATAGAGGGCGTTCTTTAAGTCCATTGTAAAAGAAATTGGAATTATAAAATAGTTGGATTTGGGCACTTTAAACAGGTGGTAGGAATTAAGTTTGGAAATTACAAAAAAATATAAAATGCTAAAATGTGGAAGTATGATAGTGTATCCATATGAGAAATTCTCTGAAAAACAATCACACCATTACAGAAATATAGAGCGTACGTCACACCAACGTATTCTACATTCCAGGTGGTTCAAGCTCCAGTCTAAAATAAAAATGAAAGGAAATGGAGTAAATGCACATACGACAAAGTCTCTACAAATACATGGTAAAACTAAGCAATGGAACAACGCTTTTATTGTTCTTCTTCATCTTGAAGTCACTATGAAGCCTTCAACAATAGGCTTTGCTCAAACTTCGTAGGAAGTTCAAGACGGCCCTAGCGCCTCACTGTAATATCAAAAATGTATCAGCCCGGATGTACTGATTAAAATGAAGTAATATTTCATCGTCCATTGTTGTAAGTATTAACTCAGTGCAATAGTTTAACATCTATTTTTCTGTTTTCCTTAAGAATGTAATTCATCGGCAAACTTTTACCGAATGAAAAATCATGGCAATTCATATCAAAAACGATTCATAACAGCATTACATAGACAAAACAAATAAACAAAAATGAACAAGAAAGTCAAAAACTAAAGCACTACCAGTATGGACCACTACAAAAAACTGCGGAATCATCAGGTGCTCCGGAAGGTGCTACGCGTGGCAACAGAAAAGTCCGGTTTTGTCACAGTTGGTGTTTTTCAGTCTCGTTAAAAATAATGATATTTCATCCCCTTGCAACAAAGTAATTGAAAATGCTTCTGAAAAGAACAATGAAGCAACATTATCAAAAACATTGCAATACTTTGATTTATTTAAATCGTAGCAGTCAATTAAATCTTCAAATGCTCACGTTGTTTCTTTGTGGGATATTTACACATAGTGGTATCAATGTAATCGTTGAAATGATATTGTCGTGATATAAAATTCATACGAATGTTGACAGACGAAAACCAACTTTTGTTCGTATTTTTGATATTTTATTCACTTTCAAAAAATATAAAAACTCGATCATATTTCGTGAACATCTTGTAAATAGAGACGTTACGCACAGTGTTGGTGCTACGTAACGTTACACAAAATCTGACGTTCCGTCATTGAATATATTTAAGGTAGATCGACATTAATACACGGCGCATTCGATTGGCGCATTTGCGAATCACAAGTCGGATGCGGAATTGACTTGATTTTCAAGCCGGAATATTCCTTATTTTGCCTTTACATTGTGAAGTCATAATAAACTGACATACACTTTCCCGCGAATTAGCTCCCTTTTCTCGTACCTATTGTCTATTTCGTTAACTATAAAAAAATCTCCCTTAATCAAACGGTGACATATAGATTTTTTCAGCTTAACATATAGCTGAAATCTCTGCCCCTGAAATATCAAAATATTAAAAAAAAGATCTATCTGATATTTATTTCATATGAAAGCTAAACAATAGCATGTTCTCACAGTTCCCTATATATTCTTTGTAAATATCGCTGAAATGTACTGAATTTGGCCTGATTTTCAAAGCCGGATAACAGGAAAAGATGATCGGTGACATATCATTTTTATTTAATTTTTTGAAATAATGGACTAAGACATACAAAATACCTTAAAATAAAACAATTCTGTCTGAAATTTTTATTAGGCTCGAACTACCTTATGTTGCAAGTCAGAAGGAGGATATTATTATTGCGGACATGGATCATCTTTTTAATCATAATAGGGACGGTATGAATTAACAGTAAAACAGATTTACTTATTGTAAAAATCATTAAAATAACACTGGATATCAATGAAATTATTTATGCGATACTGAAATTTTTGAATGCACATCTGAACATTCCCATCTACACTTAAGCCATCCTTTAGAAATAATGCTCGCCACATATTGATATGGTTGCTGCTCGAAATTATGAAAGGGAGATGATTTCAGAAATTTGCAGAAAGGCATCTCGTCAATTGAATGTTTTAAAAAGAATTGGTAAATATTTAAATAGGCTTGGACGTCTGACAATATATTACTCTTTTATAGTATCTAATTTTAATTATTGCCCTCTTACTTGGCATTTTTGTTCTAAAAAAATACAAAAAAGATAGAAAAAATTCAAGAGAGAGCATTGAGATTTATTTATGAGGACTACGAACTTTCATATAATGAATTATTAGAAAAATCTAAATTACCATCATTAAGTGTACGCAGAATGAGGACAGTTGCAATAGAAACTTTTAAAATTTTACATAACAGAAACCCTGTTTATTTAAATGACTTGATTAATTTTAAAAAACATAATTATTCTTTTAGATACGAAAACACAGTAGAAATACCTTCTGTAAGAACAACCAGGTATGGAATTCACTCTTTTAGATTTTTAGCTGCAAAAACATGGAATGAGTTACCAAATAATTTTAGATTAGAAACAAATTTTAACCAATTTATTAAATTAATAAGTACTTGGAATGGTAACTCATGTAAATGTAGTGCATGTGATTAATTGCTTTTAGTTTGGACATGATTTGGCTTTTACCCTGCTTAAATTTTTTATTAGTACTAGTTTTTATGCTTCAAATAATAATTGCTTTTTATGCTGCTGCTTTGCTTAATGTGTTTTTGTGTTTTTTAATGTGATTGTGCTTGTATTGTATTTATTATGCTAGTGCTGCATTTTAATCGTGCTTTGTTTTATATGTTTTAGCTGAAATGTAATTGATATTATGTCTTAACTGTGTAGAAATGTAAATGTATGTAAAATGTGTTTGTGTGTATGTCTTAAATTATGTCTGTTATTTGTTTCTTTAGTCGATTTAAAAAGCTCCTTGGAGCTTATGTTGTGCTGTTTTATCTTTTTATCGACTTTAAATAAAGCTTTTTGACTTTTTTGACTTTGACTTAGTATATTTTTAGAAAAAAGGGAGAGGTATATCATTATGTCCATACTTGTAGTGTGTCCACACCTATATAGTGTCCACACACACTAAATTTTGCATTTGAATTATTGATTCAGGGTTAAATGAGCGGGAGCATGACTGGTTCTAATTTGGCGACAGCTGTAGTTTTGTTGCAGATATATGATCCTAGTTGTTGCCACTCATTTAACTCGTCTCATCACAAGGGATCAGTCTACACATTTTCCTGTTTTTTCTCCAAAAAAAATTCGTAGTGCTTCGACGGTAAATTTTAATGAAGCCGTATTAAAACTAAATGAAGGATGAACATATTTGATTCTACAAATGACCACTCATTTCATAATTATCAGATTATTTCATAATTATGAGTTATTATCTCAAAATGAGATAAGAAGTAATAATTACAAGATATTATCTCATAACGATGAGATATTTGTTCATAATTGTGAGATAATATTTCGTAATAATGAGATAATTACTCATAATTATGAGATTTCCAAATTATGAGATAACACCTCATTATTATGACATATTATTTCATAATTATGAGATATGATCTTATAACTATCAGAAATTGTTTCATAATTACGGGAAAGTATCTCATAATTATGAGTAAATACGTCAAATGCATGAGATAATAATTTCATAAATTTGAGATAATTATCTCATAATTGTGTGTAATAATCTCATTATTACGAAATATTATCTCATAATTATGAACAAATATCTCATCATTATGAGATAACATCTCATAATTATTACTTCTTATCTCATTAGTATGAGATAATGTTTCATAATTATGAAAATTATATATATGATAATATCTCATTATTATGAGATGTAATTTTTAATTATGATATGCTATCTCATTACTTCAAGATATTATCTCATAATTACGAGATTTTTTTTTCTTTATGTGGCATCAATACTTTTCCGTATAACTTTGATAAAGTACAAGTAAGAAGTTCGTCATTTCTTTGTATGTTCATCACTTACTATATACATATATTCATCACTTACAGATACACCTATTTAGTTGTAGGGAAAGACAAGACATATTTTGTTAAGAACCATACTGATTCATACAAGAAGTAAAATGAGACTGACGCAATCAAAATGCTAGAATTTTTGATCGACAATATTTTTATCGAAATCGGAGGTCGTGTTTTCCAACAGACAATAGGGATTCCCATGGGAACAAACTGTGCGCCGCTTTTAGCTGATCTTTTCCTTTACTCGTACGTGGCCAAGTTTTTACAAGGGCTTATTAAAAGAAAACAAAAACATTTAGCCCAGTCTTTTAATTCAGCCTCCGCTATATAGACGATGTACTTTATCTTAATTTAAGAAGTATTTACATCAGATCTATCCAAAGGAGCTTGAAATTAAAGAGACAACTGAAACACCTACTTCAGCTTCGTACCTAGATCTTTTATTGTATATTGACGAAGATGGACGTTTGAAATCTAAGCCTTATGACAAACATGATGATTTTAATTTCCCAATTGTGAACTTTCCCTTTCTTAGCAGCAATATACCTACCTCTCCAGCCTATGGAGTATACATTTCACAGTTGATTCGTTACTGTCGAGCGTGTAGTTTGTACAGTGATTTTTTGAACAGAGCAAAAACACTATCCCAAAAGCTATTTAGTCAGGGATTTGTTCAACCTATGTTAATTTCATCCCTCAAGAAATTCTATGGCCGTCACCATAACATCATTGAAAGATATGACGTGTCAGTATCCAAAATGAAAGTGGACATTTTCAGCTAAATTCACGTCTTCCCAGATTAGACTACCGATTTAGACATTTTCCAGGATTGAATCACTCAGTGTGACAAGTGCTGTTAACAGAGCAGGACATGCTTACCCTTCCGGAGCACCTGATGTCACTCGCACTTCAACTGGAGTTCACACTGTGAGTGCCTTTGTTTTGAATGTAATTTCTGTTTCTGTGCTTTGTATCTGACTAACGTCATTGTGTTTTTGTGTCCTACGTCATTGTTTCTGTGTTCTCGTTTTGGCCGTGTCTTTGGACTTCGATTTTTGCATATTTCACTCCTTTGTTCCTTCGGTATTCTACTGCTGTTGTTACAATGAGGGGCTAAACGGGACAAAAGTTGTATATGTGCAGATTTCCTTTTTTTTCAAAGTATTTTGATAGGATTTTTTTCTTTTGATTCCTCTTGTTGTAAGCTATTGGTAGTATACCACTTGATTTAACGTAGCTCCCACAGTTTCCCAGTAATAGGGGGTCAAATGGGCAAAAATTGCAGTTTTTAGCTCACCTGGCCAAAGGCCATGTGCTCTTGCAATCACTCGACGTCCGTCGTCCGTCCGTTAACTTTAAAAAAAAAATCTTCTCCTCTGAAACTGCTAGGCCAATGCTAATCAAACTTAATCTGAATCATCACCAGAGTATGCAGTTTCAAATTTGTGACCAAACAACATGGCCACTGTTCCTAAAACTAGAACATATGGGTAAACTGCTGTTTTTTGCAAATAACTCAAAAACCATTACGGATATCAAAAATCTGACTAGAATAAAAATGATCAGCGTGATGAGATCTACCCACTGTGCAATTTTGAAGAAAATCTGAAAACCAATCTCGGAGTAATAGTCCTTTTTCCGCAAAAGGAGTATGTACACTAAGAGGCACATTTGGCCCCAAACCTAGCTATATTTTTAAACTGAGTTTTCTTTTAAATCTTACTTAGTATTATACAGTTGATATGCTGCTAAAATCAAAACTCAAGTAATTTGGTGCAGTGACGTCATCAAATCCTGATTGTGACGTCACAAATATCATGCTTCATCCAAATATACCGAAAATCGACATATTTTCGTCCATTTTTGGTCATGTTTTGATACAGGAAGCACAGAGCGCATGCTTGTGCCAGTGAGATTTTTCGATATGTTAAAAGTATATGAAATTGCAACCTTTTCATGCAAAAATCTCATTGGCACAAGCGTGCGCTCTAAGTTCCCTGTACTTAAATATATAAGGTTTTTGGTCATTTTTGTCCAGTTTTGTCAAAAATCCTTAATTTGTCCAATTTTGGAGGTCATTTTCCTCTACAAACAAAAAGGCTTTGGTTAAACCTATCGAAATTTATTATATACTGATACTGAAATGTATTTTGAGACATAAATTTATCAAATATGAGGGTCTTAATTTCAGGGGCCAAATATGGCCCTTACCGTACATACTCCTTTTGCATTTTTTATTTTTTTATTTCAAAAAGTGTAACAGAAAGCGGTCAAGTGTAAAATGCAAATATGTTCAGCATATCAAGATCTACCCACCCTGAAATTTTGAGAAAATCCATAAACCCTTGTGAGAGTAATTGCCCTTTTTTCAACGATTTTTTTATATTTTGAAATAATTCAAGCCCTTCGATTCTTTCCGCTCGGTATAGCTGTAACGGAATATAAGTTCCACAATAAGATTTGTTCCAAAGAACAAAACATTACATAAGATTTGTTCCAAGAGAACAAATGTTATAATTTGTCCCTGACGGAGTAAATGTAATATAACATTTTTTTCTAAAAGGAAGAAATATTATGTCAATGTTTATAATATTTGCTCCAATAGAACTTTTGTCAGGTTGAACAAATATATACTGAACAACAAAAGAAACGCAACACCAATGTGTATTTCTTTTTACCTTAAAATTCAACAGCAAATATCTCTTCAAATACTTGCTGGAACAACTTGAAGTTTTTACACATTGGTTCTCTTATCACAAAGTCAAATTTCTAAAAAGAAAATAAACGGTTTGGAAATTTGAATATCATTTTCTCAAAAAAATATATATTTTCCAACCCAAAACTGCAAAAATTGCTGAAAAGGGTGAATTTTGAACCTTTTATGCCCCTACCTGTAAGATTTGATAAAAAAAAAATACTGTTTTTGTAACTTTTGACAATTAATACAACTTCCAAACAAGCTCATTCTGGGGATAACAATTCTTTGACTTGTGTTTTCTCACATATTCAACAAAAATGACAAATTTTTGACAAAAATTGACTTGCTTGTTCTGGACATTTGAAATTTAAAAATACATAAAAAAGGCTGATGTGGCTAAAATATCTAGGGAGCTAGATAATTTAAAAAAAGTGGTGCGTTTCTTGTGTTGCACAGTATATATTTACATAGCGATATTAGTGAGTGATATAACGACTGGATTATTCGGGTTACTAACTCCCCGAATACGAAAACATATTGGCAAAAGGTCTCTTAGGCCACACGCACTTTGTCAATCAGCGCATCAATGTTAGCAAAGAAATTTAGGAACATCTACAAAAATCCTTAGGATCGTACAATTTCTTTTACTAATCAATAGTCAATTTTCCTATTTATTGAAAATTGATTTTCGTTTTTCAAAATTTGTTCTTTCAAATGATTAAGTTTTGTTTCTATTACTTCACATATTGTCTCCAATAATACCATTATTGTCACCAAATTATTCGGGGATGTATTGGAGTCAATACATTTCTATATTTACGGCAAAACATTAGCTATCCACTGTCCATTTTGATTTCGGAGCCATATGATAAAGCATTTGAAAATGAGAAAGTAATGTTTATTTTATACATTGAAGAACATATTTTTTCAATTTCCAAACTCTGAAATGAATCGTTGCCACATCTATCCGAAAGAATCGTTGTCAAAAAATGCATAGATCGAAAATGGTGCGTTGCTAATATTTTCTGATGGAGCAAAGATATGATCACAAACGACCCTGAAATAGTGTTTACTTTCCTGAATGTTGTATATTAATATAATAGGTGCTATTCAGCAGCAAACACTTTATATATATTACAATACAGACTGACTTTTCAAAGTTCCACGTTTTGTTGACCTTCATATTTGAATTTTTCGCCGTTTAAGACGCATTTATTTTTATTTTGCTTTTGATTTCTTTGAAGCTGAATTGTTCAGACATTCCGCAATGTGATCATATCTTGAACAAATGCCTGTCATCTTCTCCCAAAGACGTCTTTATATTAGTATGTGTCTATAACTATCTGAAATGATTCGTTACTGGGTCTAGAAGTATCCAGTAACGCCAATTTGATCCGAAATGATGCGTTTTGAATATGCACCGTGTTATACAAATGATTAATAATAAATTTGAAGTACGACGGGACAGTACTATGTAGCCTCCTCGAGCGTTGTTTTTTTGAACATAGAAAAAATATAACCAGTCGATAGAATTTCTGAAACCTAACTACTTTAAATTACTTATTATACTTTATTCTTAGATATGATCCTATTTGAGGAGAGCTACTCGTGGCCTTCGGGCTGTTAGCAATCCTCTATAAAAAATAAAGCATTAAATTAAATTAAAGATCCTATTGTTGTTTACGTTTTTCTGCAGTTCCCTTGTGGATTGTTGCATGCGAGTATTAGTTCTGGCCATTTTAGGTGTTTCTTTTTGTCTTTTTTTAAACTAAACGTTTAGGTTTAGTATATAATGTTTTCGTATTAATAAAAAGAAAATTAAGTAAGTTTTAAGTCTTTGGTAATAAAAGCTTTATAAGATTACAGAGTACAGAATTCATAAATTATTAAATATTTTTGAGAAGTTTGAAAGAAGATTTAAACATTAAATACATGTATCTCATAAATTTTCAAATCAACACCCAAGAAACAACGAAAAATCATAAAACCAGAATACATGACACACACACACAAACACACACACACACACACGTAGTTGTTGCGGATTAAGAAACATAATAAATGAAATGTGAAGTAAGTGAGAACCGAACCGTTAATCAAAAGAACGAACATGGACAATGGCAACATCGGACACACTAAGAAACAAGGACACCACTTAAGTACGGGAGAAAAAAGAACAATGAAGACACACATACAGATGAACAACACGGACCCAATAAAAACCATGGGTGAGATTAGGTGTACCGGTAGAGTAAGCATCTTCTGCTTCTTATAAGACACCCGCCGTGTTGAACATGTCAAATCCGGTAGTAAAGTCAAATCCGATAGAGGAAAAACAAACTTTAGTTGCAGAGGGAAAGATCTGTTGTCATCTGGGAAACAGATACCCCATAGCGATCCACAAGATCGTGATGTCGACCGTAAAACTTCTGTAGTGATGACTTTAAGTTTTTGGTAACGTACCATTGCTTAAGTAGTCTATTTGTAAGCAACTGAGCTATATCACGGAAGTCACTAACGACCACAAGCCCTTGAGTGGCGAATGAGTTGTGAGATGGAAACTCCATATGCTGGTGCTTTTGGGGAAACAGATAGAAAAAGGAGGACGTATGGGTACCCATAAACTGGGTGGCATTCGATTGGACTGTGAATTGTGTGATGGACGTGCAGTACAGCAAGCGAGTGATTCGGAACACCTGTACTGCACAGTTCCGTCTGTACCGACTGAAAAGGTGGTGTGAGTGGAACAGTCACGTGACCAAGATGGAAGCCAAATGTTTTGTTTTGAACATTTTGCAAGTTTTTTGACAAATAAAAATTACTTTCTTGATTGTTATAAGTATGAAACAACGGCAGTATAATACCGAAGGAACAAAGGGGTGAAATTCACAAAAATCGAAATCCAAAGACAGGGCAAAAACGAGAACACAGAAAATAATGACGTTAGACACAAAAACAATGACGCCAGACAGACACAAAGCACAGAACCAGAAACCACAACATTCAGAACAAAGGCACTCACAGTGTGAACTCCAGTGAAACTGAGAGTGACATCAGGTGCTCCGGAAGGGTAAGCATGTCCTGCTCTGTTAACAGCACCCGTCACACTGTGAGTGATTCAATCCGGGAAAATGTCAAAGTCGGTAGTCAAATCCGGGAAGACGTGAATCTAGCTGAAAATGTCCACTTTCATTTGGGATACTGACACGTCATATCTTTCAATGATGGTATGGTGACGGCCATAGAATATCTTGAGGGATGAAATTAACAAAGGTTGAACAAATCCCTGACTTAGCAGCTTTTGGGACAGTGTTTTTGCTCTGTTCAAAAAATCACTGTACAAACTACAAGCTCGACAGTAACGAATCAACTGTGAAATGTACTCTCCATAGGCTAGAGAGGTAGGTATATTGCTGCTAAGAAAGGGAATCGATTAATAACATATATTTATTAATGTCAACAACTCTCTGAATGCGAGCGAAGGGTTTCAGTGCTATTAAAATAAAGAAATGTAAAAGGGTGTACTGCAGAGTTAGAACAGGAATAAAGTGTCGTGGAACAGGTCCTTGAAAGAAAGACACCAGTTTAGCATTTTCTTACCCTTTTCACATAAAAATTTGCATTATGGGCACAGTAAAACACAAAGTATTGTATAAAATAACGTAAATGTGACAAAATATTTCTCATCCACTGTTTAATTTCAAGTTTTATCTCAGAAATATTTCCCGCCTTTTGTCTTCCATCATAGATAGCGCGACTTCCTGTTCTGGGACATTCGATTCGTCTGTGCAGAACACTTTGAACTGCACATGTTCTGCATAGCCAATCGAGGGCGACCCCGGTTTCACCCTACCTCTAGTTTTACTAGTTTCCGTTACAAGTTCCTATCGTTATTTATGTTTGCCTTTCATTTGTGTTTTTCTATTGCAGTTCCCTTAAGCTTGTGTATTGTGGACTGTAATTGACATTTTCAGCCAATGTTTTTAAACTGCATTAAATTTAACAATAAAGCCTTGTGCACATGTCCATGGTGTCACTAAATACCATTTTTGTTTCTTTCTCATAGCCTCTTTATTGCAATGTTTGGTCAACGTTTATGAATATTTGTGAAACTAAGTACTGAAGGCCATACTTTTTTAACAATCTTATTTCAATTCGGTTAAACTCATTAAAGTTATGAAAGATTAAAAGGTTATGCTATGTAAATATTTTATATTACACAACCTTCAAATCAAATGACTGTCTAAACTCAATGGATTTCAAACAGGCCGTCATGATCTTTTTCAAATTTGAAATACAAAAAATACCGAAGCTGCATAGAAACAATAGATTTCGTTATGCTGTACACGTATTTCAAGGAGTAACCTCTCATCAGCAGCATTAAAATAAAATAATATGGAAAGCCACAATCCAATAGTAGTCAAAAAGGAAGTACTCTATTCCAAAAATATCGAAATAGGAAACCAAATCTAGCCCCAAGGACATCTACCGAGTGCAATACACGGAATCAAGCCCCAGTATTTTAAAGTGGTTAGAATTTTGATAAATCATTAAATTTCTATAATACGCAAGGTAAGTCTGACTGTCGGGCTTGTGAATACTATCGAGGACCTTTGTGCCACCAGCAATGGCATCGGCCCAATGGTTCAAAATACAAAAAATACCAAAGTTGCATAAAAACAGTAAATTTCGTTATGCTGTACACGTGTTTCAAGGAGTAACCTCTCATCAGTAGCATTTAAATCAAATAATATGGAAATTTGTAAAAGCTTAAACTATTTGACTGGTGAAATTTGCATTCAATAAAGATTAAAAAAATGCAAAATAATTATTTATACATCTAGAAACATCTCCCAAATGCTTGTATTAGCACGCAGACCAAAACAACGGCAATGAATACCAAAGGAACAGAGCACAAGATTACATAAATCAAAGTCCAGAGACAAGGCAAAAGCAATAACAGCAGAAGACGGAAGACCAAATACAATACATTAATATAAGAAAGATAACAGGAAACACCTACAATGGCCGTAAACCACAATCACATGCCACAATCCACCAGGGAACCGCACGAGAAAAACAATAAAATGACAAAAGACAAACATGGACAACGATAGGAACTCGAGATAGCCGGACTTGGTACCGGCACTAGCAAGAGCTAGCGGTAGGGTTAAACCGGTTTATGGGTACCCAAACCTCCCCTTTCTCTATCCCGTTTCCTAATAGTATAATAAAACATACAAATAAAACCCAATACAGGTAGACTACTAACTCCAAGACCACAATCTTGAGAAGGAAAGAAAAAGAAAAAAACGTAATTTAGAAAGGTCGAGGATTGCTCGCCGCTACACTGCCGGCTAGCTCAAGGAGCCTAGTCTGCTGGTAAAACACTGTCGCACTACGGAATAAAGATCAAACTCAAATTTCCCCGAAGGGTTTGGTAAAGAATTATCATAGATTTCAGTAGACATCGGCAGTATCAGTGAGAGGCCAGTATACCTGTAATATCTTCAGGTCATTGGATCCCAAAGCCAATTTAACGGAATC
>MJUU01039069.1:26179-45208 GCA_002080025.1 Modiolus philippinarum
TGACATTTGCAGCAAATCATACTAAATATGAGTGTTTGTAAATTTCTTGCATGTTTTAGGGAACATTATGACTATGGGAAAATATCATTTTGCGCACTGTGAGTATTTGGACATCTTTCGGGATTGTAAAATTGTTGAAAAAATACTACTGCTTTCGGCGGAAAATTCAAAAATACGTTAAAATACAAATTAAAAAGATATGTTTTGCGGTTTTATATTCACATCTTCGGTTTTAGTTAAATAATAAAAAGATATGCGCTTTTTGTCACTACATGTTTTTTGCGTTTCTTTTGGCTAATAATTATTATTTCATGGTTGTAGGAAATAGCCACCTGCTGGCGCATAAAAAGCACGATTAATTTTCTTTATCATTGCTTTATAAGGTTAACATATTTTTGAAAATGTATTTTATATTAACTTCGATTGCGCCAGTCCCGAGGCGCCATGCAGTTCATTGTCTCTCGTTCACATCGTGTCGCTCGATCGTGTATCTGGTGTATGGTCCAGAGTTACCGAGTACAGAGTATGGGTTATGGTGCATGGTGTATGGTTCATAGTGTATGGTGTATGGTTCATAGTGTATGGTGTATGGTTCATAGTGTATGGTGTATGGTTCATGGTGTATGGTGTATGGTTCACGTTGCAACACCATACACCATTACACCATACACCATGCACCATTGAACCATATACACCATTACACCATACACCATACACCATAAAATGGTTATGTTTTACCCTACAAGTACTGTACATGTAGATATCTAAACGTCTCTGCTTTTTCTAAGATTCCTTAAAAAATTATATGGCAACATACAAAATACGATGAAGCAAAAAAAATTCTACCACAAAACAAGGTATCAATGGGGTATACACTGGAATTTAAGCTAGAGGGAAACGGGATCGTGGCATAAAATTACTAAAAAAAGACCTGAAAACGGGAAAGGGTGTCCAACCTAAGGTGGGAACCATTAAAAATTGATCCCGGGAAACGGAAAAGTTATTCAGTCTTTAGAAAATATTTCCCGTCTTCGAAATAGGAATTAAAGGAGCAAAAACACGGCAAACTGTGTTTTGAATATGGTCTGTGATTATCATGCAATGAAAATATATACTGCAATAGTCCATTTTCAAACCGATGAACAGAATACGTCTCTAAATTTAGATGTATGGGATCAAGACTCTCAACTTAATTGGCTGACTTGAATGCACGTTAATTCAAAACGTATATGTTTTCAACTTTGGAGCAGGAAAATATTATCTGATCGATGTAAAATTTAATTTAATGTATTGGCATTCGTTTCGCATTTACTTATCCAAATAGAATGCGCTACGCGGAAATATATTTTATTTCCTCAGCTATCGTGCAAAAAAGCGATCTAATTTAGAAAACCTCGTTTTAAGTAGTGATCCTCGCGACAGCTTTCAAGTGCACTTGAAGTTCACTAGTGAACGCGAAAATAGCTGTCGTGGAATGGCTACCTATTCCAAAAAAGTAAACTTCGCAACAGCTAAGAGAACGCGAAGTGTACTTGAAAAGTGAACTTCAAGTTCACTTTAAGTGCATTTTTTTTGGAACGTTGCGTCTGCACCCATCTGTACATAAACCAATGCGACGATCGGGCCTCATTACTACTACACTTGCTGAAATCCATTCAGGCGGTACTGCAGCAGGTGTAACTATATCTAGTTTAGTTGATCTTTCGAGTTCCTGTTGCTGTTTCTCTCTAATAGCGACTGGTACCTTTCGCACTGGAAGTTGAACCGGCTTCACTGTTTCATCTATTTCTAAGTCAAGTTTTCCTTCCAATTTTCCTTCTCCTTCGAACATATCTTTATGTTGCTGCCGTGATCTGTTACTAAATGTGCTGTCAGTACTTTGATTTTTCTGAAGTTTCACAGTACTTTCATAACTTAGAATTTTTGCATCTTTTTGCCCAGGTGTTTAAATATTTTCATCCGACAATTTCAAAATGCTCTATTTGTTTACAGTTATTAATTCCATATGCTGAATAACCCTGGCGCCAAGAATCGGTTTGACATTTTTATCAACATTTGTAAATCAATATTGTACTTTCGGTTATTCTTTGGATTTCTGACTGATAATCTCCTCTTTCCACACGGTTTTGTCTCTGAAACATTTAAACATAGCAAGTATTTCACTACTTTTCTCTGTGTTTTCATAATCAGTCTCATTAACAAGCTTTCGATACAGACTTTCTGGCAAGATATTTACCGTTGAACCACAATCAAGTTGAAATTTTATTTCATTCCCATTAATTAACATAGTAGCAAATGTTTTTCTTGGGAATTCCTCTCTGACGGCTTTGATTTTCTCTTATTCATTTCTTTCTACTGTTAGAACATATTCTTCATCACTACTGTCATTGATGTTATCTATTCCTTGCACCTTATTAGATTTACTTTTTTGAATGTTGATCTTTCGGCACTTTGCCGCAAAGTGTTTTTTAACTCCACAATTAGAACATGTCTTTCCCCAAGCTGGACATAATTCTTTATTTTTGCTTGTGTTTCTTACCACAGAATTTACATGAAAGTTCATTGTGGTTGTAGCCTTGGGCAGGTTTGTTTTGTTTGACTTTATTGAATGTTTTTGAACCTTTTTTTCTTGACGAGATGAACATCTTCATTGCCGATTTGTTTCATTTGTTCTGTTGTTGTTTCATTAGCTCGACATATATCAATGCATTTCTTTAGTGTTAATTTCCTGTCTTGCAGAAGCTTTTTTCTTGTTGCATTGTCTCTAATACCAATTACAATTCGGTCTCTAATTAAACTTTCCTCTAGATCTGCATACTTACAAGTTTAGGATAATGTTCTAAGAACAGCTACGTAAATATCAATTGTTTTATATGGTTCTTTTTGTCTGTTATTAAGTTTATATCTTTCATATGTTTCTTTGGTCCATCCTATACAAAATGCTTCAAATTTCTCAAGAACAATTTTTATTTGTTTACTTTGTTGTTTATTATCAATATATTTCGAGTGCGTCTGGGTCAATTCATGTCAAAATGTTGCTGTTTTGAGTCCGAAGCTGTTTAATTCTTTTAAACCTTTTCCAGTTTGTGGACAAATTTCCCTTCATGTCCTAATTTTGTTGGGAATGAAATGTTTATAGGCACATGAATGATCTGGGGTTCTACTACAGCGGGTTCTGGGTCGGCCATTGTCTTTGTTTACATGCAGTGTGTCTTCGAAGGAATGCCAATTTGTCACCTACAATACGTAGCAATTTACTATCTTTTTAAGCGTCTTGCTTTGCGATACTTCACTGTTTCATATTGTCTTTTGTGGCTTTTCTCCCACATACCTGACACCATGTTTCGTTTCTTTTCTTGTAAACAAAGTAGAAGACATATTTACAGCTCTTCTGTTTATTACCAACTCTGAATAAATGTGTGCGTGTGGGTCAAGTGAACATATACTATAGTTAGATTAGATGAGGTTCTAAAGGAACAATATCGACACATTTACTATTGACAATCCCCAGTTTTAGCAGTTACTCCTTGAAACACGTGTACAGCATAACAAATACTGTTTATTACGCAACTTTGATATTTTTGTATTTTAAGATTATGTAGACATCATTTACCCATAAGAACTGAAATTTAATAAAGCCAACAATTATCAAAATTGCTGTCCTTTTCTGGATCTAACTATCATTATCAACTCAGTTAAAATAAAAAACTATAATATATGATAAAAGGGATGATTTTGATTTCACTATTACTAATATCCCTTTTCTTGACAACGATATTCCTCTAGCTCCATTAAACGGGTGTATATTTCTCATCTAGTAATATTAGCACGCTTTTATTCTACTCTTGACGATTTCAATGTACGTAACTTTACTATCACGGCCAAACTTTTTAAACAGGGTTAAAAGTGCCTGTGCCGGTACCAAGTCCGGTTGTCCCGAGTTCCTATCGTTATCTGTGTTCGTCTTTTGTCATTCTATTGTTTTTCTTGTGCAGTTCCCTGGTTGATAGTGACTTGTGATTGTAATGTTCGGCCATTGTAAGTGTTTCCCTTCATTAATTACATATTTCATAAATTGTTGAATTCATTTAAGAAGTTTTATAACAGATATGAATATTTGATATCTAAACATGGTTTTACTCGCAAACAGTTTATTACTTAGGGCATTTAAATTATAACCCTCGTTTTTAGGAAATGTTGTTAAGAAATACCGGAAACTGATTAAAAATCCGGAAAAGCTGGGAGGTAACTTAGATTTTTTCAGTAATTGGGATATTGACAAGATACTCTGCTTGCATCCGTTAAATTTGCTTTGATATCTGGCAACCTAAAATTTTACATACGTACTGGCCTCTCACTAATACTACCGATGTCTATTCAAATATATGACGACTTTTGGCCAAATCCTTTCGAGTTTGATTTTTCTTCCACTAGCTATAGGCTCATTGAGGTAGCAGGCAGTGGCGAGCACCCTTTGATCCATTTTTCAAAATTACGCATTGTCATTTTCTCTCCTTTCAAGATTTTGGTCATGGAGTTAGTAGTCTATAAGTATTTGGTTATATTCGTATTTTTTAATTATACTATAGGGAAACGGGACAGATAAAGGGGGGATTGGGTGTGCATAAAACGGTTTAACCTTACTGCTGGCTTTTCCTAGTGCCGGTACCAAGTCCGGCTGACCAGAGTGTCTATCGTTGCTTAAGTTTGTCTTTTGTCTTATATGTGTTTTTTCTGTGTAGTTCCCTGGCAGATTATGGCATGTGATTATAATTCTCAACCATTGTAGATGTTTCCTGTTATCCGTTTTATTTCATTAAGAGTTTTTGCACATACATCATATTTTCTTGGTCACAAGTCACTTTTAAATGCATAAAATAGACAATGTATAAATTTTCTTAACTTCCAATTTATATTTTCATTTATTTGAAAACATATAAACAGCTAATGAAAATTGAACGAAAAATTCTGGAGAAAACTGTTTCCCGCCAAAATTTTGACGTCTTATATCTCAAAAATTCTTACATGGATTTTTCAACTTTTTTGCTCATATTGTTTTATGAGTCAAGCTTTGCAAAACAAAAACTCAGTGTTCTCATTCTTATTACATAATTTCTTACACTCGTACTTCCTAGACCAAACAGAAGTCACTTGTAAAACTGTCCTTTGGACAAAAAAACTAATGTAGAATTACAATTCAGAGCTTCAAAAATTAAGAACTAAATATTAATTTTTCATAATTGTCAGCAATTTAATAAGATGACATGCGTATCTTTTAACACACTTTGAAGTTAATATTAATCAACAATTCAAATCTATGATTTTCATCAAGTCCTTGCTTCAGTAGTCGTTACTAAAAGAGCGATCATTAAGCAATCCATCAGCCGTCAACGATCAGTCATCGATCAGTGATCGATCAGTCAACAATCCGTCAAAGTCTGACGGATAGGAAAAGTAATTCACGTATTTGACGGATACAATACGTAAAATACGTGAGTGACAGATCTGTAATTGACTTTCAAGTTAATACATTTTGCGAAATAATAATTTCGTTTCATACAAAAAGAAAAATTAATCAAGAATTGAAATACATACAAAAAATTGTTATAACCTGTCTCTGGTTAAGGTTAATATTATATTTACTTGATGTTTCTGTTTGTACGTAGGAAATACATAGTATATAATTCAGTTTTTTCGAATGCATTAGAATTTGGAAGCACATCTAATTTAAACAATTGTCGAAAATAGACAAATTTACTGTGATAACAAACAATACTTAAATAATATATACAGCTGGTTAAACGTTGAATATAAGACAATAACAGGAATGCCAACAAGAGTTAAACAAAAATAGAATGAAAAAAAAAACAAAACAAAAAAACAAAACAAAACAAATGATTTGACTCATTCATACATAAAAGACTCGGATATCAACATTTTCAAACTATAAATATGCTACAAATCACTGAAATTGTGTTTTATTAAGTAAAAAAAAATTCTTCGAAAGAATATGATGAATTAGATTTTCAAAAAAAAAAAATGAAATGGTTTTGGTCATTTGTATAGACTGAGATTAATTCACACACTAAAAATCTAACTTTTTTAACGATCGACATCACTATCTTTTTGGACCGCTATGGGATATCTGTTTCCCAGATGACAACATATCTTTCCCTTTAAAGGTTAATTGTTGTTTCCTCTACTGGATTTGACATGTTCAACACGGCGGGTGTCTTATAAGAAGCAGGAGATGCTAACCGGTACACCTGATCTCGCCCATGGTTTTTTTATTTGGTCCGTGTTGTTCATCTGTGTGTGTGTGTGTGTGTGTGTGTCTTCATTTTTCTTTTCTGTGCCGTACCCATGTTATGGCTCTGGTTTTCCCCCTCTTTTTGTTTCTGGTGTTGTGATTGTCCTTGGATTGTTCGCTTTTGGATTGACGGTTCGGTTCTCACTTATTTTTCAACCATTAAATATGCTTAAGTTCTTTGAAATTGTGTATCTCAAAATATTAAACTCCTTCTAAGGGATAGAATGATTAGAATTTCAAAAAAATTTCAATTGTTTTTGTCACTTTTAAAAATTGAGTTTAGACCACAGACTTCAATTCTTACTTTTCAACTGAAGTGTGTTAAAATTCATTAACATTGTGTTTCGCAAAATATAAAACTCATTCGAAATAATATGATGAATAAAATTTTCATAAAATTTAAATTGTTTTGGTCATTTTTATAGACTGAGTGTAAACCACACACTAAAAATCTAACTTTTCAAACTTAAATATGCTGAAATTTATTTAAGTTGTGTTTCACAAAATATCAAACTCCTTCAAAAGAATATGACTGAGTAAAATTTAAAAAGACTGAATTGTTTTGGTCACTTTTATGGAGTGATTAAAAGCGCAGACTAAAAGTCTAACTTTTCAACCCTTAAATATGTTTAAATTCATTAAAATTGTGTTTCCCAAAATATAAAACTCTTCGAAAGGATAGTATGAAGCAAACCCAGCTAACACAAACCATTTTCGAAACATTTTATTCGAAGTTTATTGGTGGTTCGTCAAAACATTTTATTGAAACCTTTTTTAAATTTTTTAAAACCGTTTTATCTTTTTTAAAAACATTTCGAAAACATTTCAAAAAAGTTTTAACAAAATGTGCTGACAAACATTTTTTAAACTTTAAGTAAAACATTTTTATAATGTTTTATAGACATTTAATATATCGTTTTAAAGTTATTTTAGGTAACATTTTTTTTCACAACATACTTAAAACATTATAAAATCATCACACCAGAACATTGTTTCAGACATTTTTAATAACATTTTGCATCTTTGACTTTATGGTCTTCCAAACGTTTAGATTTTATCTGCACTGAAGAGACATAAGTTGTCGAAATGCGCAAATGCAGAATCAAAATTCACAGTAACTTCGGTATTTTGTTATTTGCCAAACGTTTTTAAAACATTTCGAAAATATGTTTTCAATCTGTTATACCTCTACATTATAACGAAACGTTATAAATCCAATGGCACTTAATGTTTCCCTTATGTTGAGTTAAAACATTTTCATAAAATATTTTAAGTATATTTGTACTTCTTTCGAATAACCAATAACCGATTGTACAATAGTGTTGAATGGCATGTTAATATAATTATAAACAATAAGATTTTATAACTTAAAGATACTTTTTGTACTTTGTTTTTAATGTTTTGGCCTAAATATTTCAAGGAAACGTTCTTAAAACATTACAAGGAAATATTTTATTCTAATTAAAATAGAACATTTTTATGAAACATTTTAAGAATATTATGCTTATATGTTTTATCTGGGTAACTGGCACAACATTTTCGAAAATTAGTATCAAAACATGATGCAAATATGTTTTAATCAGATAAGCATTAAAACATTGTCAGTTAGTCTTCTTTTAAAACAGCAAATATGATCAAAACTGATCTGTTTGTATGGTTTGTAATATGTGCTTATATCAGTTAATAAATTTATTTTTTGAGTTGAAAACCAGGACGGTTATTTGAATATTTCAATATACGTCCTTGTGAAAACATTAAAAAACGTGACTGTATATATTTTTGGGACAATCAACCCTTTAAAATAAATGAATGCGAGCATTTCCTATAAAATTTGCATTTTTAATTTGACTAAAATTTAATACCAATTAATTAATTATGTTTACATTTTCTGAAGGGGTATAAGATTGACTGATAACAGAAAGTTAAGAGATTGCCATCACAGCATGTAATCGATGATGTACAGAGTTGTAAGTGAAAACAGGTGTTTATATTGTATAACAAGAAATACACATTGTCCTGACACACCCGAAAATGTGTGATTTTAAAACAAGTTATGTGGAAGATTTACTACATGTTCGGTCGATGTTATTAAAAAAATCTGTATACAAAATCAAAATTAATTCACTTTACAACGTCGAATGGATTAATGACAGTTTACTTTAATTTTATTTAGTGGAGGATAGTTTTCTGTTAACATTTAATTAAGAGTGTTTTTTCTCGGATTTTGTGCATATCTAACAGTTACTTCTTTTCATTAAAGGGGAAGTTCACTCAAAAAATTAAATTTGATATGTTATTCAAACATATAAATATAAATACAGCATTGTTGTTAAATCGTTATTTCTGGTTTTTGTTGGCAAAAATATTGATCATCTACTACATGGTTTATACCATAACTAAATTTAAACAATTTTTCATATTGGCAGTATTTGGCATTGCAAAATATCATGTTCTTCTTTCATAATTGATGACGTTGTTATACCAAATCTATTTAGAAGTATTACAATTGAAGTTTCATATGTAAGAATGCTTGATATCATAGTCAACGGAAATTATGTCCTTAGCTAGCTGTCAATAACTGTGAGCATTTGTCCGGACAGTACATGTGTGTATTGTCTTCATGTTTTATATACTTCATTGTAAGGGTACTCATCTTGATAAGTTGGACTTTTTTCTAGTTTGATTTTTACTGTGAGTCTTTTTGTGTATTTATGTTTTAGCCATTCACCACACACAGGGGAAGGGTTTGGATCCAAGAAGACGAGTTTAACCCCACCGCAATTTTTGCGACTGTCCCAAGTCAGGAATATGTTGGTGATTGACTTGTCCGTGTCTTCTTATAAATTTTTTGTTTCTTGATATTTGGGTTATTGGATGTGGTTTGTTTCCATTGATTTATCCCCTTTTTTTACCCTTTTGGGGCCATTTAGGGCTTGCTATATGGTGTGAGGTTCCTCACTGTGTTGAAGACCGTACGGTGACCCTAGATGCTTTGTTTTGGGTCGTTTTAGCCTGGATATGGGATGTTGTCTCCTTGACATTTACCCCGTTTCCTTTCTTTTTCATATTATTTTAAAACGTTGTTGCCGTGACCCGTTTCTAGATTTTAAGTGGTTATTCTATAATTTTTGTTTTTGTATCAAAATCTTAACAAGCAGGGGCTGTCATATTGACTTCTTCCGGTACCTTATATAAGGCTTCCGGTACCTTATATGATATGATCTGAATTTTCAATACTCGATATCAACATACCATATATGAAATAAACTACTATGTACGCTATCAATTTACGTCGATCAAAACATGAATACATCGGCAAACGAATACCGAAGCAAGAACGAGGAAAGGGGAAATTCTAAAATCATAAATCCAAACTCACGGCAATTCACAGCAACACGAATTGAGACAGTATGACAAAGACAAAACAAATAAACAAAAATGAACATGAACGATACAAAACTAAAGCACTAGCAGTGTGAACCCCTAAAAAACTGAGGTATCATCAGGTGCTCCGGAAGGGTAAGCATGATCTGCTCCACGCGTGGCACCCGTCACACTGCCATTGAAAAGTCCGGTTTTGTCACAGTCGGTGTTAGTCAGTCCGGTAACAAACTCTGGATCTACCCAAAGATATCTGTTATCATTTGTGAAACAGAAACATTGTAATGGTCTGTCAAATCGTGGTGACGACCGTAAAACTTCTGTTGTGACAATTGCAACAGTGACTGAACATACCCTTGATGTATAAGTTTTTGAGACAGTAATTTCGCTCTGTTGACAAAATCGCTGTACAAACTACAGGCACGGCAATAGCGAATGAGTTGTGAAATGTACACGTCATATGCCGGAGAAGTGGGAATATTACTGCTCAAATATAGAAAGTTCACTATTGGTAAGTCGAAATCATCACGCTTGTCGTAAAGTTTTGTTTTCAGACGTCCAGAGTTGTCAATGTAGAGGTATAGGTCAAGGTATGATGCTGATGATGGTGTATAAGTGGTCTCTTTAATTTCGAGTTCATTTGGGTATATAAGATGAAGGTTATCCTTAAATTGAGGATTGTTCAATGAAAGAACATCATCTATATAACGGAAACTGAAATTAAAGGATTTGGCTAGCTTATTATCTTTTTTCTGAACTAGCCCTTGTATGAACCTGGCTTCATACGAATAAAGAAACAAATCTGCTAAAAGTGGCGCACAATTAGTCCCCATAGGTATTCCTATTGTCTGCTGGAAAACTTGCCCTCCAAATTCTACAAATATGTTATCAATCAAGAATTCCAGCATCGCATTGACATCCTCCTCTGTATACTTTTTGTGTGAATCATTGTGATGTTTAATAAAATAGGCCCCATCTTTACCTATAACTAGATATGAATATCTTCTTTCACCCTTTTTAGTATAGAAAGACTGATGTATTAAATCCCGGAGTTCTGACTTTAGCTTATCGTGTAGAAGAGTAGTATAGAGAGTAGAAAAATCAAAAGTTTTGACACTGTTGCAGTGGTTGAGTTCAGTTGAAGATAGATATTGTAATAAGTCTTTTGAATATAAAGTTAAGAAAAAACTATTGATTGTCCGAATTTCCAGTTTCCATTAGTGATAAATAAAAAATTTTAAAGAAACTAACACTTTTTCATAAGAATATAAATTTCATGCATACGTTAATTTTACTCCTTTCAAAAACGATTGTGCACATGTGTGGATATTTTTCACGGTTAAGGAATTGTGCATTTACACTTCTTTGTTGACAAAACTTAATCTTTTGTAACATGTTACCTTGTTAATTGCAATTGTTTATTGTCATCAATTAAATCCCCTGATGTTACACAGGTAAATTTTTTGTTCAGGTGGTCATCTGTGACACGCACGCGACAGAACTTATTGCGTGTATTTTGTATGAATATATACTTGTAAACAAGTCAATTTATCATTTATTCCATAATTAGAATTATGCGTGTGATGCAGTTGCGATTCTCATTCACAAAAATTATGTGTATCCAGATCTATTGTAACTTTCAAAGAATATTTTTTTTCCATCAAATATCTTTTAATATTTCATTTTTTCATTTTTAAGCACAATTCATAACGATGTGTTAAAATTACTGAATACAGAATTCCCACAAGTTTTGTTTTGCAGCGAAAAGAGAGGCTTACGCCCCCTCTGAAATAAGCCTTTCGGATACATAGCTTGTCGAGTTGGTCAAATACGAACTACATTACAAAAGGCATTTTAAGCGTTTTACGGGGCTAAATATAGGATGGACCTATATGTTTACAATAATCAGCAAGGAATAATAATAATATTCTCCATGTGTTAATGTCCGAGAGTGTACAAATTTAGTCAATTTATCTCGACAACATTACAACTTTGGATATTGAATTCATAATGCTTTTTTTTACTATTGACCGATTCAAACCAGTGAATATGCTCAAATATACCAGACTTCAAAACAAAACAAAAACAAACCAAAATGGCTAAATACACAACGACTTCCTGTACAGTGCGAGTTTGTCGTTCCCGACAAGAAGGCGGTTGGTCTTTGCTTTTCCCAAGAAGTTTCAATGTTCGACAACAAGAATAGAGGTCTCAAGGTTTGTTCTTTTTTCTGTTTGAAAGTTATAAATCTGACGATCCCTTTTTTCATAAAAAAGATACTGTCCTAATAAAAAAACTCCGAGTTTTTATTATGCTGATGTGCGTGATTAGGATTATGTGTCTTGTGCTTTTTTTTTACTAAAATGGAACTTCTTCATATTGTCCCCATTCAACACGAATTCTGTAAACAAATAATAAACCAAGAAATCTTCAATAAATCAGAGACATATATGCCACACACGTGTTTTTTTTAATCACTGAACTTTTGTACAGTACACTTCATGTACAACATAATCCTTAGTCACCTGGTAACGATATTTATTGTGATTTGTTTATTCCCACCAAAACTTTACCTCACCTTCGGTAGGTGTGACACATGCCTGTGTACGTATTACAGGTAATCATAAAATTTACCGCACGTGACTTTAAGATCTTTACAAGTTATAGAATGCAAAAGGTGTTATTATCATGAAAACGTTACTTTCTTTGCATTATAGTCTAAAAAAAGGTGTTTTTGAAGAGTAAAACCAAACTAATATGAATTAAACAAGCGCAATATTATTATTATTATTATTATTCATTTATACTGTCTAATTATGTATTCCACAAAAAGCGAAAATTTTGCCGATGTCCGAACTATCAACTGCAGCTTCAAAGAGATATCAGTTTTTGTGATTAAAAACCTTTGCGCTGCGCTCATGTCTCGGCTGTAAGCTTGAGATCCGACATCCATGGATATTATAAGATATGTTGTAGTATCATATTTTCTCTTCTATCCGCTTTCACAACATGTATCAAGAATATATCGAGCATTTTTTTTAACTATCTGTTTTCAAACCTAAAGGCAAGTGTAACAGTGTATTTATTTCACGACAAATAATCTTTCCGGAATACATGAATATTTAAGCCGGAATCAAGATACCCTATGTTACGGAATAAAGTACACTAGTACACTAGTATATCACCAACATAATAAAATAGAAGATATGCACTAGGACTTGCTTACACAAGTTCCCCTTACTTCTGACAGAGACATAAAAAATGGTCTCTGCTTCTGATAAGACTGACACGTAGTCATAACAGGATTTTAACATAAATGGGATAAAAAGTCAATTTATTAACCCGAATACATATATCTTTATTATCAATAAACACAGTTTCAATCTGGGACTAGTTAAATGTAGATTAAATTTTAGCTTCAATGGTCAGTAGATCCAAGAAAGTAGGATAAATCCCTTGTTTTGTTGAACAAAATGTGTCAGCTTGTTCCTTGCATATTTTCTTCATATCCTCTTTATTCCGTATAGTTACTAGAGATGAAATATTGAATTTGATTTTAAAAGTGTACCCGGATGAAAACTTCAAGTGGGAAATTCTTGTTATTTGATTTTCATACCTATTTGATCCCCCAAAACTGTTAAAATACATGTGTAGTAAGGCGTTATTTTGTAATTTGTGTTAGCCGACAGCTCTGCCCTGGAGAGAGTGACACGTGCGTATATTGAGACGACAGTGAATTATACAAAGACAGAATGTTTTACGACTGTGTTACAATATACAACCACCTCATACAGGTAGTCACACAAATTAAAAATTATATAAATATATATTCATATCTCTCGGAAATCACGGTAACAGTGATGGTTTAGAAATACAATAAATATTATTCTGCTTTCAGGATTTATTTATTTATTCTTTTGAGCAATAACATGGGTTATTTTGTTTAGGAAAGAATTCTTTTGAATACTAGATTTATTGCTTAAAAATTCTGAAAATAAAGAAAAAACCTAAAAGCAGATATCAAGAGATTATGTTCAGAATTTCCATGTCCTTATTAATATAAGAACAAAAATTATAAAACGATCACCTATTCAGATGCTAAAAAATAAGCAAAATATATCGCTGATTTTAAATTATCATACAGCTGGAGATTTTTGGAAAAATCAGAGAACCTGACCAGTAGAACGAAACTGTAATGCGAAAATGTACTTATCCCGCATGGTAATACAATGCTATTTTTATAATAAATGTACGTGTCACTTTTCCGGAGTATACATGTACAGCGGTAATAAGATGTTGTGATATCGATTATGTCGCCACCTATGTAAACATGGCGGACCCCCGGTAGTAATTTCTTGACATTTCTAAGTTTGTTTTATGACTTTATAGATAAAGATGTATTTTTTGTCAAGGTATCATGGATGTTTGACATGTAAATAACAGAATATCAAATTTTGATTTTTGACTGAAATTTCCCTTTAAACAATGCACGAGGACAAGAGCATGAGCTTGCTATAGAAATTGATACGAAACGAGCATAGTTTTTTCATGATCAAGAGTTTGGGATTGATTTCATATATAGGAGGCATAGCATTTACTGCAATGAATTTTATTGAACTGATTACTCGACTTTATATATTATATTATTGAGTAAAACATCATTACTGCCAATGTTTTCATACTTCTTTATATAATATAATATTTATATTATATAACATAATAACAAATGTTCAGATTAAGTGTGAAAAAAGGCATTTTGGGTTCCGTATTTATATGTTGTTTTGCTCATGATTGTTTTTCAGAATCTTTGCTATATTAAAATTTGATTTGAAGCCAATACTTCGAACGAAAGCAATACGTTTCATTTGCAGGCACACTACCGATACAAAATGACCATTTAAACAATATTCAAATATGCAATTTACACTGTAAATACAGGATTTAATATAACGCTTAATACTGGAATAAAACTCAAATAGTGTCTCTAAATATATTTTTTTAGTATCAAGCCATGATGCATTTGATATATTACTTTCAACATATGAATGCATGAGAATGAAAAAAATGTGGAAAATGTTCACCGAACAAAACAATTATGAAAAATGCGGCCTGTAAAAAAACGTTGTTTAAGGTAAACGGTAGTACTTTGATTCGATGTAAACAACAAGATTTTTCAAGTAATGTTGAAAAAAAACAAAAAAACTTAAAACATCTTTTAAACATTTGGAAGAAATATTATGGTTATATATTTTTGAAATATTTCAGAAAAACATTCTTGTGAAACATTGTGAAAATATTTCCATGACCATACATTTGAAGGTTTTTAAAACATTATTCGAACTATTATTGAAATGTTTTTTAAAACCATTTTATCTTAATGCTTTTATAACGTTTTCAAAAAACATTCCATAAAACATTTGAAAAACAAAACAAAAATATTCTGAAGGAAATGTTTAGGTCTAACATTTTTATAACATTTCAGTAGAATGTTTTCTACAAAACAGTCTAATAACATTACCGGAACCATACAAAAAATTATTTTTAAACCATTTTTGAAAATGTTTTCACACCATTTTTTCAAAAACATTTCTGTGCTAGCTGAGAAGTTTAAAAAAAAAACTTAACGGTTTTGGTCATGTTTAAAGATTGAGATTAAACTGCAAACTGAAAATCTAACTTTTCAACCCTTAAATATGCCAAGATTCATTAAAATTGTGTTTCGCAAAATATACAACTACTTATGATAGGATGCAGTAAAATTTTCAAAAAACTAAATTTTTTGGTCATTTTTATAGACTGAGTTTAAACCGCAAACTAAAAATCTAACTTTACAAATCTAAAATATGCTGAAATTCATTAATTATTGTGTATCTCAAAATATCAAACTCCTACGAAACGATAGAATGAATGCATTTTCAAAAAGTTTCAATTGTTTTTGTCATTTTCAAAAACTGAGTTAATCGCAGACTTAAACTCTTATTTGGTAATTTGTTCTCTATCAGATTTTATACATCTTTGACTTTATGGTCTTCCAAACGTTTAGATTTCATCTGCACTGAAGAGACATAAGTTGTCGAAATGCGCATATGCAGTATCAAAATTCCAGTAACTTCGGTATTTAGTTATTTGTTACCACTGGGTCGATGCCTCTGCTGGTGGACTGTTAGTCCCCGAGGGTAGTCACCAGCCCAGTAGTCAGTACGTCGGTGCTGACCCGAAAGCCGATTCTATTTGGATCCTTACAATATCTAATTTTTGTAAATTTTGTTGAAACTAAGGAATATCTCCCTCATGCAAAGCTCTGTCCTTAGCTGATTTGGCTTTCTATTTAGATCTTATTTGGTAATTTGTTCTCTATCAGATTTTAAACATCTTTGACTTTATGGTCTTTCAAACGTTTAGATTTTATCTGCACTGAAGAGACATAAGTTGTCGAAATGCGCATATGCAGAATCAAAATTCATAGAAACTTCGGTATTTAGTTATTTGTTACCACTGGGTCGATGCCACTGCTGGTGGACTGCTAGTCCCCGAGGGTATTCACCAGCCCAGTAGTCAGTACTTCGGTGCTGACCCGTAAGCCGATTCTATTTAAAACCTTACAATATCTAATTTTTGTAAATTTTGTTGAAACTAAGGAGTATCTCCCTCATGCAAAGCTCTGTCCTTAGCTGATTTTGGTTTCCTATTTAGATCATATTTGGTAATTTGTTCTCTATCAGTTTTTAAACATCTTTGACATTATGGTCTTCCACATGTTTAGATTCTATCCGCACTGAAAAGACATAAGTTGTCGAAATGCGCATACGCAGAATCAAAATTCACAGTAACTTCGGCATTTAGTTATTTTCTAAATTTAGATGAAATTTATCCTGCCGAACTTACTGTAAATAAAACCAATAGCAACAGTGATTATACTCCTTTTCTTGATCTTGATATATCAATAAATCAAGGAAAGTTAAACACTAAGGTTTATGATGAAAGGGATGATTTCTCCTTCCCTAAAGTTAATGTTCCCCATCTCGACGGCGATGTTCCGTCAGCCCCTTCTTACGGGGTCTACATTTCACAGCTTGTTCGATATGCACGAGTATGTAGTGATGCTTCTGACTTCAACGACCGAAATATTTGTCTCGCTGAAAAACTTCTGCATCAAGGGTTTAGATATCATAAATTGATAAAAACATTCGCTAAATTTCATTATAGATACATTGACTTATTTAGAAAATTTGGTTCTACATGCAGGGCTCTTATACATCAGGGCATTTCACATCAAATCTTCTATGGCAATATCATTTACAAAGCACATAAATTCAAAAATTGTCCTTTCAAACTTATTAATCCGTTGAACAAACTTATTCATAAAAGATATAAATACAGCATTGTTGTTAAATCTTTACTTCCGGTTTTTGTTGGCAAAAATATTGATCATCTCCTAAATGCTTTATACCATAACTAAATTCAAATAATTTTTCATATTGGAAGTATTTGGCATTGCACAATATCATGTTCTTCTTCCATAATTAATGATATTGTTATACCATATCTATTTAGAAGTATTTCAATTGATGTTTCATATGTAAGAATGCTTGATATCATAGTCAACGGAAATTATGTCCTTAGCTAGCTGTCAGTAACTGCGAGCATTTGTCCGGGCAGTACCTGTGTGTATTGTCTTCATGTTTTATGTACTTCATTGTAAGGGTACTAGTCTTGATAAGTTGGACTTTTTATATCTTCCCGCCTCAGAGAGGTGGGAGATATATTGGTTTTACTCGTGGGTTCCGTCACAAAATTTGTGTTCGCTTGTTTGCAAAAACCACTACACTCACGATGTCCAAATTTCCAGGCTATATCGGTTTGCATTTGATCTATGTCCATGGACATTTATGTGTTAATTAGTCAAACTTGCTAATCAGAATTGTTACTTAAAATAGTATTTGTACTGATAACAGGTAAAAATTAAAAACCAACAGACGAATTAAATCTAGTGAACAGACGAATAAAAGTTGTGTTGTGCATTATAAAAACATACCTGTACTCATGTTTATGTAAGTGTCTCAATTTGAAAAAGTCTGATAAATTCCACATTAAGGTGTCTGCAGGGTATTAATTTCCTATTATAGAATTTTGTGAAATTTTCTGTGTAGAAACATAATTGTATTAGTGTTCAAAATGTTAAATAAAATTTGGGTGTCACCGTGCATTTAAGCGCAAAATCTGAAATTGAAAATTTCAGGATTTTACATAGAAATGATAGGGAAAATGATCATCTGAGATGATAGTTTGAAAAATCTATTATAGAATTTTTTCATACTTTGCATGTGTTTAATTATCATTATGTAGTTTACATATAAAAAATTAAAAATAGGGGTTACCGTTGAAATAAGAGAGAAAAACTGCAAAATGTCAATTTCTCTAGTGATATCTTTGTTAAAATATTATATCAAATTATCTCCCTTGAATAATTTCTGTGTTCTGTAAATCCAGCAACAGATTTAAAGCTCATGTATTTTAGCTAACGTTTTTATAACGAAAATGTTATAAAAATGTAAGGAATATAAATTTTAAATACATTTGAACTTTCTTTTCATTTTAAATAACTATTTTGTTAAATTTCTTAATGAATGAAACCTAAATGAACAATTATTAGAAGAAAATGGCGGAATAATACCACTGAGACACCTTATTTCCAATTTAAGATAAACCTTCTACAGTTACGGATATTTGGAATATCTTGATCAAAACGATGTCATACTCATATACAATTAATTCTCAACCCTCACCCACCAAATTATAATTTGATTTCAGATTTAATTAAACAATTATTCATTTCTTATCTTAATTGAGGTTGTCAGTTAATAGTTACACCTTAACATTTTATCGTCATTGCTGCATACGACGATTAATCAGAGATAATACTACTGGATGGTATTTATGAAATTGATACCTTATCTTTTTCTTAAAAATAATTTGACAACACTGTGCTGAAAAAAAAAAGTTATATTAAACATTTAATGACAGTAAAACACATAAAAATGTGGACCAGTTAATAAACCCTCAGCTGACAATGGTATCTCAAACTTTTTTCAACTAACACAACACACTATGGAAAAATTAGCTGCCGGGTCAATAAATAAGTATTATAAACATGACCCCTGGAGCATATTATTTCAGGACGGGGATATATAGTATTAGTTTCTAATACATTCCTCTAGTTTCTAGTTTGATTTTTACTGTGATGTTAAAAAATAGATAACAGGAAACACCTAAAATGGCTGAAAATTATATTTACATGCAACAATTTGCAAGGGAACTACACAAGAAAAACACGTATA